>SNQJ01S0001944.1:76626-115303 GCA_010110895.2 Picea sitchensis | reverse complement strand
CGCGCTCTGTGGAGCTCCCACTTGCCGACCAATGAGACTTCACCAGTACCTCCCAACCAATGCTATGGGTACTCTTCTTCCCCCTTAGCCCCCCGAGCCACAAAGGGGCCACACACACTAACCAGAGAATCAACTACCTCCCAGCTTGCCTCGTAAGGCTGAGCTACCACTCCTCACCAAGCTGGGTATCCCAACTCCCACAAGCTAACTCAGTCAAGTATAAAATTCTGCAGTGTAATGCTATGCATAATAGAAGAGATCCATCATCCTTCTCCTCCACCCATTATAAAGAGTTTTGAGGTACTTTACTTTCCCAAATTCCCATTTAATTTATTTTTCAACAATTTAATTCATAAAATCCTCCCCATACATGTGTCGCCCATCCCCTTCATTGCACCATAAATTAATTTCATTAATTAATTAATTACTCCTATTTCCCTCACCCACCTAAAAGCATTCCTAGAATCGCTCTTAGGTCTCCCCATATTCCCTTACAAGTTTTAATGACTTCCCCCCTTACAAATTTACTAGTTGAGTTTAATTTACAAGTTCTTATATGCTAGATACCTTACTAAGTTAGACTTTTTGCTTTGTCCTTGTGTTTCCCCTTTCTTTTTATGTTTCCCACTTTTTCCTAGTTTTCCAATTCTTTTAGATTTCCCTCTTTCGCTTTTTATTTAAAACTCAAATTGGCAGGTGTAGAAAATTAACTAATTCCCCCTTTTTCCTTTTTAATTAATAAATTTTAATTAGCATAAGTGAAAAAACAATTATTTCCCGTTTTTCCCCTTTTTAAATTTTATCCCCAAAAATATTTTTATAAATTAAATGAGTTACTTACGCCCCTCTCGTCACATGATTAATGATGATTATCATTATTATTTATTTATTTTTATTTTTATCCTTTTATAAATAAACAAAAAAATTATCACAAGTATCACATACTCCTAGGATTTATTTTCCTAGGTTGGGCGACATTTTATTAGGGGAAATTTTTTAAATCCTTCTTATCAGGTTATTCATCGTAAGGCCCTCTAGGTGCATCCATTTATTAATTAACAATGCGACATGCCCTTCAGGATGAACTACGTTCTCCAAGGGTGCCACTCAACTCATTTTGTTTCCCTTACGCGACGTGCCCTTCAGGACGCACTATGTGCTCCAAGGGTGTCACTCACCTCTTTCTATTTTTCTTGCGCAACATGCCCTTCAGGATGCACTACATTCTCCAAGGGTGCCACTCGCCTCTTGACTGACTTGGTAGACATAAAAAACCCCTAGAGTCAATAAGTTGCCAGTTGATATTGTCGGAGACGAAGGACCTCTAAGGAATAAGGACCTTGCCTTATTGCATGCCCCTTAGAATCATCGTGAGCGACTATCACAGTCTTCCCTCATGACATCGTGGGTCTTCTCGAACTAGGTAATAGTTAACCTATAGTTCGAGCCATGACGAGAGTGCTAGTAGGATGTGGCAGATTTGTTATCCACACCTCTCCCTCAATGTCTTTGGTAGTCGTGCATGACCCCTCTACTCCACATGAGATTCTGGTCGACAAGCTATTGTCATATTGCATCATCAACGAAGCATGTCAGAAATAAAATCTATAATCATATCATCTAATCAGATGCACATAGGTCACATATAAAATAATCAAATCCCAAGAGTCCACTCCCTGACTCGGTCTGGAGTCCAAGGGTCTCATCGATGCCTCTGCATGCTCGAGGTCCAAATCCTGCACACTTAGGAGAACCGAGTCAATAGCACCTATCTAAGTCAATGCAGAAAAATAACATATAATCACATCCATAATGCCACATAATAATAATCAAGGGTCAATGGTATAATAATATGGATCACTTGCATGCAAGTGTCCTCAAATAATAAGTTCTCTGAGTGTGTGCTTGAGTAGGATGTTACATACACCCCCTCTTGGTCTAAACTTTGTCCCGAAGTTTCATAGTATATAAGTGCCAAAATAATGTGTATCACAGTATCATAAGTCTATCTATCAACAAAAATGGAAACTGCAGGGGCATATTATATGGATCCTCCCAGGTCACCGAGTGCGAACTATAGTTGTCCCATTGGACCATGACCTAATCTACTGTTCGACATCGAAGCCTTCAAAGGTGATTATCTAGGTTGTGGATCCTATCACCATGAATGCACCCTCATCCGACACCCGTAAGGTGCTCAAGTAAACATGTGTATGATCACTAATCATAAACTCTCAAACAGAGACGTGAAAGACATCGTGCATACGCCTAAAGAATCAGGAAAGTCTATTTATTAGGCCATGAGCCTCTCCTTCCACAATATCATAGGATCCCATGAACCTAGGAGATAGTTTAGCCCCTTTTTGGAACCTGATCAAACTCTTATTTGCTTTCCGCCGCAAAAATACTCAATCGCCAAATTGTAACTACGGTCGAAACAACACGCATCAACATAACTATTTTTCCAATCCTGCGCTTCCTTGATCCTTTGTCCTATAGTTTGAATTTAATATTCCATTTCTTGGATCACTTCTGGTCCCACCAAGACCCTATCCTCAAGCCAATACCAACTCAAAGGCGTCTGACATGGTCACCCATAAAGAAACTCGAAAGGTGCCATCTTAATGTCTCTTTGGTAACTGTTGTTATAAGCAAATTCTACTAGTGGAAATAATTCTTCCCAACTCTTCTATTGTTCCATCACGTACATGTGCAACATGTTTTCCAAGGTCTGGTTCATTCGTTCGGTCTTCCTAAAAGTATCCAAGTGAAACAAAGTACTAAAGTTAAGTCAGGTTCCCATGGCCTCTTGGAAACTAGTCCAAAATCATCCAGTAAACATCGATCCTCAATCACATATAATCCTCTTAGGTATGTCATGCATCCTCCCAATATCACTGATGAAAACCCTAGCTATGTTAAGTTCCTAATATGTCATACGCATAGGAATACAATGAGCACTCTTCACCAGAGTGTCAACTAATACGAAAATTGAGTTGTGTCTCCTTGCCATCATTGGAAATTCAACAAAAAAATCCATCGAAATGACCTCGCATTTCGATTCAGGAATAACGTGTGGTTGTGGTAATCTTGTTGGATGTCTATGTTCAACTTTTGCCTGCTAACATTATAGACATCCGGCCACATAGTCTACTATGTATGACTTCATTCCTTTCCATAAGAATAAGAGTTTAAGGTACGCCATCATCTTTGTGACTCTCAGGTGAGACATGTACACTGCTCTATCAGTCTCATTTAGGATAAAGCTCCTCAACTCGTCGTTCGGCAGTACGTAAATCTAATTTTTAAACCTCAATAATCCATTATCATCAATCATAAATCCTTCAAATATTGGTACCATCATTGTGTTTTGTTCGATAAAATCCTCGACCTCTTTGTACTAGTCATCGTCACAATGTAAAGTTAGAATATTTTCACATGGATTCGTCTGAAGAGGCAACATCAAAAAGAAGCGTGGTCTCTGACTCAATGCATCTGCCACTCGGTTCACTATTCCTTTTATGTAAGTAATATCGAACTCGTACTTGCTAAGTAATTCTGACCAGCACCGTTGTCACACATTCAGGTCACTTTGCGTAAAGATGTGTTGTAGTCCATAGTGGTCTGTTCTTAGTTCAAATTTTCATCCAAAAAGGTAGTGTCTCCAAACCTTCAAGACATATACAATGGATAACAACTCCAAATCATCCTTCGCATAGTTATCCTCGTGCCTTCTCAGTTTCCTCGAGGTGTAAGAGATCACTCGACCCTCTTGCATAAAGACTCCACCTAATCCTTCCTTGGAGGCGTCAGTGCATACCAAGAATTATGCATCGATGTCAAGTACCTTTAGTATTAGTGTTGCTGTCAACAACTCTTTGAGCCTCCCAAATGGTTCCGCACATTTTTCGGTCCAAAAAAACTTCTTGTTCTTCTTCTACAATTTTGTGATCAGATTTTCTATATTCGAAAATACCTCGACGAACCGTCGATAGTATCTTGCTAAACCCATGAATCTATGCACTTTTGGGACATTTGTTGGCACAGGAAATTCCATAATAGCCTCGACCTTTGTTGGATCCACGATGATACCTTTTCCAAAGATGACATTCCCTAAGTAGTGAATCTTCGATTGATAAAATGAACATTTGGACAACTTCCCATACAATTTGTTCTCTCATAGACACTGTAGTACCAAGTGCAAGTGCTCATCATGCTCCTCTGGCGTCCAAGAGTAAATAAAAATATCATCAATGAATACTTGGACGAACTTGTCCAAGTACTCGCAGAATACCCCGTTCATCAAACTCATAAATACACCTGGGGAGTTTGTTAGTTCAAACGGTAAAACAGTAAACTCGTAATGCCCAAACCTTGTCTTAAAGGTTTTCATAGGGACATCATCCTCCTTAATCCGTAACTGGTGATATCCTGATCACAAATCGATCTTTGAGAACACAGTCAAACCCTTCATCTGATCGAATAGATCATCAATCCTCAATAGTGGATATTGATTCTTGTCAATTGTCACCTTGTTCAAATGATGGTAGTCAGTGTATAGTCTCCATGACCCATCCTTCTTTTGTATGAAAATAATAGGCACACCCCACGGAGACACACTTGGACGTATAAGGCCCAGTTCTAGCAACTCCTTTAGTTTCATTCTCAACTCTTGTAACTATGGGGTCGACATCCGATAAGGCATTCTAGTTATCGGTTCAGTCCTGAGTTTTAGGTCTATGGTAAAATCCAATTCCCTCTCCGGCGGAATCCCAAGTAACTCCTCTGGGAATATGTCTGCAACTCTCTCACCACAGGAAGGTATTCTAAACATTTTGTGACTCCCTTCTCGTTTAACGCAAGAATCACATAAATCTTACATCCCTTGTGCATGCTATTCTGTAGCTGCAAGGAAGGGATGAATCTCAAGGAAAATATTGGGTTCCATCCTACAATCATGCATCTCTATCCCTCATCATCTACCAAGCTCAACCGTCTCGTCTTATAGTTGAGTGTCGCCTCATGTGATTCCAACCAGTCCATATCAATCATGACATCATAATATCCTCAGATCATGATGTACAAGTTGGCCCTGGTGAAAAACTCTCCCAGGTTAAGTGTATATCCCATAAACCTTCCTCCAGCCTTCTGTTTGGATCTCAAAGCCATCTCTACAAAGCTAAACTCATCCTGTTTGGTTGCCTTTAACTTAATCCTTTTTAGCGTTGCACTAGAAATGAAAATCTCAGTAGCACTGGGATCTATCAAATACTAAGGGTCTGGTTAGCGACGGTACCTGACGTTTAGAGTGCAGTCGACTAGTGCTCTGCCCAACAGTTATTCACCACTGCATGAATCCGATGGGCCTTTCCAAAAACTCCCACGATAGTGGGTTCAGCTAATCCAGATGCCCTGGCCCCTTCTTCTGGGCAGTAATGGTGGTAATGTGGCTTCCCACAATCCAACACACTCTCTTCAATACAATAATCCTGGTACATGAAGTAGAAGCTGAGTTCTAACCATAAGGCCCAACTCGAAATTCTTGACCTTAAATTTCTAGGAGATTGTTTGTAGAACATACCAAAGCATATTGAAAAAAGTCCTCGTACTCGAGCATTATGCGACTTCCTTGTTGCAAGGCATCGAACTCATTGAGATGATGCTCCATGAATTCCTCAGAAAGATACCTCTCATGGAACTGTTCCTCGAAAATTTCCCAAGACACGTCATCGACAGCCATGTCCAAATGCGGTAGGAGCATCTTCCACCATAGAAGAGTGCTCCCCTTCAGTTGAAGATTGCCATGCAGACCTTCATGATGGAGGTCATAATAGAAAAGTGTGAAGCATAATGCCTTTCTCTACAACCATGCCTTGACGACATAGCCGTCCATGACACTCGTGGACTCAAGACTCAAGTCTCTCTAGTTCTTGGTGGATGCTAATGGTACTAGCTAGGGTGGGTGGTGGACCATCAAGGGTACATGTGCCTTTGCCTCATCTCAGTACCGATGGTGAATCAAGGCCCTTTGATATTGACTGGAAGGGCCTTGTTAGACCATCATCATACCTTATAACAAGTGAATACATCCCAAGGACTTTCCCTTCCCCTTGGGGGTTCAACTATGAGGGTGTGGGAACTTCTAGAGGTGTCACACCTCATTCCTCGACACCACGTTGCGAACCTATGAGGTGTCCTCTAAATGCGATAACCAAATGGACACATTAAGGTTTTTTATTAGTGCTAGGTTAAAACTCAAAGGTTTACAACAGTGGAAAGACTGGAAATCCATAGTTGTAGGTTTGAACCTGCTCTGATACCATATGTAACGACCCCTTCGTGATGACTACAAGAGAAGCATAAGTGAAATTTTTTTTTTTTTTAGGCAAGAAGGCGACGATGACAACGGTTTAACCACACAACCTGACAATGAACACACGCATGTTGATCAGGCAACACACAACTATGACTCCACGCAATGGCACAAGAGAAGTTGGGAGAAACATGCATAAGGCGACAAAGAGAAATGATTGCATGTTCGACATAACATCATGATGCCTACAAGATAAAGGAAAACATTCCCCATCCTGACACAACTGCCTTGCGGCCAGTAACTAGAACCTCTATGTGCACAAAACCAACGCATGAAGGTGGTACAATCCATGAACCAAAACCAAAACCATGAACCAATGCCCATAATAGGTAGTATATACTCCGACCAAGTTATCGTTCATCTCTATCCATTAGGGCATGCCATGATCCCTTCATCAGGAACCATGTCATCCCCACGTGATAGGTGCGACAATAACCCAGCCGCAACAAAACCTATATGGGCCATGGGCTCAAGATAATCCAATTCTCTAGGAGACTAACAACTGTCAAGAAGGATACACCTACGCCCCCAAGCAACAAGTCGACATGATGCAGGTGACATCGCTCAAAATTGCGCATGCTAAAAAAAGGTCGACGACAACACTAAACCATAATTGTTAAGCATGATGTCTCAATGTGAGTAGAGAACTATTATAACCAACCATCCTATATCTCAACATTATAACTTGTCTAAGAAGGATATCTTATTATTGGACAAAAGTCAACAACAATTGGTATGGATTTTATTAGTAATAAATGTTATTATTTTCCTTGACCAACAAACAACCTTTATTTTCAACAAGCTCTAATCACTTAGGAATACGTTAGTTGAGGTAATTATTCATTACATCTCGCCCAAAATACACTAATTATCTTCCACCTATTAGATACTATATATCTCGGTCACACTCTAGCCTTAATGTCTCAAATAAATGCTATGCTACTAATTGAAATAAATGCGGCATAACCATTAACAAAATAAATGTTGCATAACCATTAATATATCCATTTAAACCAACATTGTAGAGCTATCTATTTTTTCCATGGTTTACATTTATAAAAGAAGAAATTAGCAAGAGTTAACTAAAAACCCAGACCTGGAGTTATGGCATCAATTCATTGTCGGTTGACTGAATGTTGTAATTATTAAGGAATTGTCAGGTAAAAAGTCGTTCCAATATAAAATCGCTATCATAATTTGGCAATGAGGATTCGTTGTCAACCTAGAAGATAGTTATCTAAAAAAGGCATGAAATGTTGGTTGGATAATAATCAACACTGGCATGGCAAGTGGATGTAAAATATAAATTTTGTGGGTTAGATACAAATGTGGTCTAACATATCGAAATTGGTAAATCCATAATCACCAGAAAACATACCCATAAATACATGGTCACACACAGTCACACTGTTCAAACAATAGTCTAGGTGGTGGGTTAAGAGCCTTCAATTCAATGTCAGGCATTTTGCTAGAGAAAGGAATTTGCTGAGGGTTATTGAAAACACAGATGCAATGGATCTCAGACTCCAAAAAAATAAACACAGACCTACCTCAACAACGCAGGCATGCAGGGAGTAAGATTCAAATATTCACTCTTCTTTTCTCACTCACACGCTGGGGTATCCTTCGTTGTCCACTTGGTTACCAATCGTTAGCTGAGAATTACCCCTTTGAATCACATAAATATAAATATATATCCAACAAGGTTTGGTCTCCTTTAGGACAAACACCCCCTCTACAACATTTATAGACAGTAGATAGGAAAGAATGAATGCGAGCGTACACTTTAATATGCAATAAGAATTAGAAAGTAGGCCACTAACACTAGATTGAAATATAGAAATGAACAAGATGAGATATGCCTTGTCATATAGAGATTACAACCATCAATGAACTCTGGAACTATATATTACTATACCCAAATTTGTTATCAAAGGATTATGTATTAAAGAAGATTTTGATATCGCAAAGGAAACAAGTGATAAAACATAATCCCAGGCCACAATTGAAATATTTTTGTCAAAAATGGACTCCATGCTAAGTAGTTAGCGTCCAACTAACATAATATTACACATTCTTTAATAAACAAGGAACCATGAGAAGTGTTGTGTAAAATTGTACTGAAAACATAGCTAGGAAAATCATAGATCTTATAGTTTAACCCTTGAACCTACCAGAAAATGATCACAATAGTAAGATGAAATTATCTTCTAAACACTCTAAAAGTTTTATAGAGAAACAATAACATCTAGCCATGAAATTCCCACATATAAAATTTTTTATATAGATATATAAATAACCGAGTTTAGATAAAAACTTGTTGAATGTAGTATGAGTATAATGAAATTTTTTATCGCCATGGGTTAAGTACAATGAAAAGGGTTAAAGGTGGCTGGTAACGTTGTCAAAAGAAAACTGATAAATTTTCCATAAAATAAAATGCAGATCTATAAAATCAAGTTAAAATAATAACTGGTAACACTATCATAGTGAAATTGACTTGCAATCATAATGGTAAGTTCACAGTCCAAAGCTTGGCAAGGTCGTAGTCCAAGAAGAGGGTAAATCGCAGACTGTAAATGGTAAATCATGGTCAAGTGAACGGTAAAATGTTTTCTTAAAAAGGTATAACACTGAGTTAAAAATTAGGGGATGTAGAGTTAAAAACGTAGAGGGTATTCAACGGTTCGCAGATAGGAAGGATAACAATAACAAAATTACTCAACATAAGAAAGCGTAATGACAATCAACAAATATAGATGATTGGGAAACAAATCATTTTCTCCTCATGCATGTATAGAAAAGAAGGGTGTTTGAATCTATAGGTCGATGTGCACTGAAGTGACGATCGTTGATTCAGATCCTAGACGACTGCTCAGGCGTAGACTAAAGATCTAGGGATGAAGACAAAAATCACAATACTTCACAACAATCAACAACCAAAGGGTAGTCTCAACATGTAGGGATCGAAGCTAGGGGAATCAATCAACAACGAAATTAAGGCTATGGGGGGAGGGGATTCAGTTATCAATTAAAATGATAAGTCAATCATTTTCTTTACCCAATTAAAAAAATACAGAACTGAAAGCATAAGTATACTGATAATTTACCATGCAAAAATAAAGGAAACGTACCATAGCCCAACTCATCTACTCTGAGTTGTTGTCCTGTGCGCTCCATGTAGCTCTCGCCTTCCAACCGATGAGACTTCACCGGTACCTCCCAACAAATGCTAGAGGTACTCTTCTTCCCTCTTATCCCCTCGAGCCACAAAGGGGCCATGTACACTAACTAGAGAATCAACTAGCTCCCATCTCTCCTCCCAAGGTCGAGCTACCACTCCTCACCGAGCTGGGTATCCCAACTCCCACAAGCTAAGTCAGTCAAGTCTAAAATTTTGCAGCATAGCATTATGCATAACAGAAGAGATCCATCATCCTTCTCCTCCCCCCATTATATAGAGTTTCAAATTCCTTTACTTTCCCAAATTCCCATTTAATTTATTTTTCAACAATTTAATTCATAAAATCCTCCCTGTAGATGTGTCACCCATCCCCTTCATTGCACCAAAAATTAATTTCATTAATTAATTAATTAATCCTATTTCTCTCACCCACCTAAAAGCATTCCTAGAATCGCTCCTAGGGCTGCCCATATTCCCTTACAAGTTTTAATGACTTTCCCCCTTACTAATTTACTAGTTGAGTTTAATTTAGAAGTTCTTAAATGCTAGATACCTTACTAAGTTAGATTATTTTCTTTGTCCTTGTGTTTCCCCTTTCTTTTTATGTGTCCCTCTTTTTCCTAGTTTCCTAATTCTTTTAGATTTTCCTCTTTCCCTTTTTATTTAAAACTCAAATTGGCAGGTGTAGAAAATTAACTTATTCCCCCTTTTTCCTTTTTAATTAATAAATTTTAATTAGCATAAGTGACAAAAAAATTATTTCCCCCTTTCCCCCTTTCTAAATTTTATCCCCCAAAAGATTTTTATAAATTAAATGAATTACTTACCCCCTTCTCATCACATGATTAATGATAATTATCATTATTATTTATTTATTTTTATTTTTATATAAATAGATCATTTTTTTATCACATGTATCACTTAGACCTAGACTTTATTTTCCTAGGTTGGGTGACATTTTATTAGGGGAAATGTTTTAAATCCTTCTTATCATGTTATTCATCCTAAGGCCCTCTTGGTTTATCCATTTATTAATTAAAAATGCAACGTTCCCTTCAGGACGCACTAGGTTCTCCAAGGGTGCCACTCGCCTCATTTTGTTTCCCTTATGCAATGTACCCTTCAGGATGCACTACGTGCTCCAAGGGTGCCACTCAGCTCTTTCTGTTTTTCTTGCACGACGTTCCCTTAAGGATGCACTACATGCTCCAAGGGTGCCACTCGCCTCTTGACTGAGTTGGTAGACACAAAAAATCTCTGGAGTCAATACTTGGCCAGGTGATATTGTGGGATACTAAGGGCCTCTAAGGAATAAGGCCCCTGCCTTATTGCACAACCCTTAGAATCATCGTGAGCGACTGTCCTAGTCTTCCCTCATGACATTGTGGGTCTTCTCGAACTAGGTAATCATTAACATACAGTTCAAGCGACATCGAGAGTGCTATTAGGTTGTGGCGGTAGTCGTGCATGACCCCTCTACTCCACATGTGAGTCTGGTTGACAAGTTATCGTTAGCCTGCATCATCAACGAATCATGTCAGAAATAAAATCCATAATCATAACATCTAATCATATGCACATAGGTCACATATACAACAATCAAAACCCTGGAGCCTACTCCTTGACTCGATTCAGAGTACAAGGGTCTCATCGATGCCTTTGCATCCTTGAGGTCCAAATCCTACACACTCAGGAGAACCGAGTCAATAGCACCTATCTAATTCAATGCAACAAAAAAACATATAATCATATCCATAATGCCACATAATAATAATCAACGGTCAATGGTATAATAATCTGGATCACTTGCAAGCAAGTGTCCTCAAATAATAAGTTTGCTTAGTGTGCACATGAGCGGTATGTTACACTAGAAACCTCTACATCTAAGGTGATGGTGGTCAGAGGAAGACCTAAAGAAAGAGGATGGGTTCAGAGGGATCTCTCTCAGTCAAAGTCGAAGGGAAAGAAGATAAGGAATTTTAAGTCTCCAATCCTCCAAAGAAGACTTTGACTGAGAGAGATCACCAATCATACCTCAACCTGTTTCTTAACCTATTTCAGATGTGTCTTCTTCCTTCATCTCTTTTGGAGGGTCTTCTTTGGAGGCTTGTCAATGCAGTGGGAATTTTAATGTATGGAATGATTAGTACAATACCATACATTTCACATGCAGTTGGGGTTGTCAGCAGATATATGGAAAATCTAGGAAAAGAGCACTGGGTGGCAGTGAAATGGGTGCTTCGATATTTGAGGGGCACAAGTGATTACTTTATCACCTATAACAATGGTTATGAGTTTGTTTGTGTATATGTTGATTATGATTTCATAGGTGTTTTCAACAATATGAGGTCAACTTCAGGATATGTCTTTACTCTTGCAGGTGGACCTATTATTTGGATTTAAAATCTACAGAACATTATTGCTTTATCCACTACAAAATCAGAATACATAGCTTCTTTGCATGCTTGCAAAGAGGTGGTTTGGTTGAAAGATTTGTTTGGTCATTTTGGGAGGATGCATGACAAAGTAAAGATACTTTGTTATAGTCAAAGTGTCATTCACTTGGATAAAAATCCATCATTCCACAATAAAACTAAACACATTCCTATTAAGTACCATTTTGTAAGACAAGTCATCGATGAAGGTGGAGTTTCCCTTGAAAAATTTCATACAAAAGAGAACTTCGAAAACATATTAAAAAAACCAATACTTTTAGAGAAGATACGATGGTTCTTGGATTCTCTTGGCTTGCAGAAGAGGTGATGAATAAATTGGGCATGATAGATCAAGTAAATTGTTGTCAAGGTGGAGATTGTTGAATATGCCAACTAATTTCCTAAATTTGGTGGATATGGGAAAATTTCATGGATCCTATTTTGTAGTGGTTTGTTCAACCAAATATACCAATTTGGTATGTACACACTAAATTGGATAAACAATTTTGTAACTAAATTAACTTTGTTCTATATTCATGTAATCCCATAGAGGCATACGGGGATAGGAGGAATAGTGGAGTTTGTGAGAAGTTCGAATGGTTTTTTGGACCATTGGAAGCCTAAAATTGATGGTTGTATTAATATCCCTTGAACAATAATCAAAGACCAATTATCATTGCCCCGTGGAGGTTTCTCTTACAAGAAGGGTTTTACCACGTAAATCTCTATGTCATATTTTTGTGTATGTGAATGTTGTTTTTCTTATTTATTCTTCCTCATCAACTTAATTGAATATTTGTTGATTCCACATTTAACAAGTATAACAAGTGGTATCAGAGAAAGTTCAAGGTGAGGATGTCACGGGCATCAAATTATCGGAGGAGAAGCAGTGGTGCCATCTGTGCGAGGTGCATAGATTTTCCAAATAGTCCCAAGTCCCTCCACATGAAGGGTGTGACATCCTACTATATTCCCTTGTGTTTCTCCCAAAATATTGAAATCGTCATGGTCCATTCTATCAATAGATGTGACAACCCATTAAGATCAACTCACCCTGGGCTACTATCAGGTGCGATGATCATCGCACACTAGTTCTATATAAAGGTGTGAAGACTACTAAATAGATGCACTCTGTTCATATTGGGAGGTGTGATGACCCTCTGAGATGCCAAAGACTCAAAGTGCCAAGTTTTAAATTGAAAAGTTCAATGGAAAGAATATTTTTGAGATTTGGTAGTTCAAGATGCATGATCTGCTCATGCAATAAGGTGTGGTGAAGGTGCTTTTGGTAAAATCAAAGAAACCCATCAACATTTCAAATGATGAGTGGGAAGAGATCGATGCCGGAGCACTAAGTTCCATAAGTCTCTGTTTGGTTGATGATGTTTTGTTCAACATTGTTATAGAAAAGACAACAGTCGGTTTGTGGACAAAGATGGAAAGCTTGTATATGATGAAATACTTTACGAAAAGGATTTTCCTGAAGACACAATTGGATAGTTTGGGAATGAAATATGGTATGAAAATAGTTGATCATTTAAATACTTTTAATACTCTCGTAGTTCAGTTGACTAGCATGGGAGTGAAATTCGAATTTGAAGACAAGAAAATTACATTATTGTGTTCTTTTACTGAGTCATGGGATCACTTTGTTACCTCTATTAGTTTCAGTACACCATAAAGTATTGATTTTGATTTTATTGTTGGAGCACTACTGTCTGAGGATACAAGGAAGAAATCCAATGTATAAACCTCTACATCTAAGGCAGTGGTCATTAGAGGAATACCTAAAGAAAGAGGACAGGTTCAGAGGGACTTCTCTCAGTCAAAGTCGAAGGGAAAGAAGATCAAGCTTAAGTGATGGTTTTGTGTAAAATCTGGACACTTGAAGAAGGATTGTTGGAAGCAAAAACCAGCCTCCAAAGAATACCCTCCAAAAGAGACGAAGGAAGAAAACATGACTAAAACAGGTTCAACAATAGGTTGAGGTATGAATGATGAAGTTTTAGCAATTAGTATTGTTTCATGTCATGATCAAGAATGATTATTAGATTTCAGTGCTTCAAATCACATGTGTCTTCATAGAAACTAGTTTATTACTTACTAGTCTATAGATGATGGAATTGTTTACATGGGAAATGATATATCATGTAAAGTTGTGGGAATTGGTAGCATTTGAATTAACATGTTTGATGGATTTGTTAAGATACTAATTGATGTGAGACATGTACTCGATATTAGAAAGAACCTAATATCTTTGGGAGTCTTAGATACTGGAGGGTATAAGAGTATTGTTCAAGGTGGAGTTATGAAGGTCTACAAAGGAATCCTACTGGTTATGAAAGTGAAGAAGGTTGGAAACCAATTTATGTTAGAAGGAAGAACCGAGACAGATCATGCAACGACTGTATATAACAATGACAATGATTATGTTCGAATGTGGCATCAACAGTTGGGCCATATGAGTGAAAAAGGCTTGAAGCTATTATCTGATCACAAGTTACTTCCTAGTCTAAAGTCTTTAAAGTTAGATTTTTTCAAACACTATATTTATGGAAAACAAAATCGGCAGAAATTTAAAACCAGAAGACACACTAGTGAAAGAATCCTTGACTATATCCATTAGGATGTTTGGGGACCATCCCCTACTATTTCGTATGGAAGATCATCACATTTTTTAACTTTTATAGATGATTTCGCTAGGAAGTGTTGGATCTATATGTTGAAAATAAAGGTTGATGTATTTACTATTTTCAAGCAATTTAGAGCTTTAGTGGAAAAGAGCACTGGTAGGTTCATTAAATGTTTAAGAACTGATAATGGTGGTGAATTTATGCCAATGGAATTTGAGAACTATTGCAAGGAGTTTGGGATTGATAGGCATAAAACCACTGCCTATACTCCTCAACAAAATAGAGTTGTTTAATGCATGAACAAGACTCTTCTAGAGAGAGCAAGGAGTATGCTTAGTAATGCCAACTTGCAACAGGAATTGTGGGAAGAAGAAGTATCTACAACTTTTTATCTGGTGAATCAATCACCATAAATGACAATAGAGTGCAATATTCCAGTATAGGTATGGACAGGTCACCCTTGTAATTATTCTAATCTTAAAGTTTTTGGTTGTGAAGCCTATGCTCTAATTTCGAAAAATCAGTGTTCTAAATTAGATCCAAAATAAAAAAGACTTGTCTTTGTTGGATATGGTGATGGTATTAGGGTGTATAGGTTGTGGGATCCTACCGTCCACAAGATCACCATTAACAAAGATGTAATATTTGATGAATAATTTCTCATCAAATCATATGTAGATGTTCAAATGAACCAAGTAGAAGTACTGAAATATTAGCAGATTTAGTTTGAAACCTATTCAACTATAGATGAAAGTGAACATGAACAAGTTTCTAAATATGTTCATGAAGAGGTTCCTGCAGAGGAAATCATGGATGATGATGACAATCAACAGATTGTGGATGAGCCACAAACTTTCCTAAGGAGGTCTACATGGGTCAGAAATCCTCCAAGAAGGTATAATGATTTTGTTTCATCAATTTTTGTAAGTACTAATGATGATGAACCTTCGTGCTATCAGGAAGTTGTGGAGGGTTCTAACAACGTTAAATGTAAAGAAACAATGATGGATGAAATGAATTCTTTAGAGAGGAATGCTACATGGGACCTGGTAGAACTTCCAAAAGAGAGAAAAATTGTAGGTTGAAAGTGGGTCTACAAGTTGAAGAAGGGTGTTGATAATAAGGTAGAAAGGTATGAAGAAGGGATGGTTGAAAAGGATATTCTTAGAAAGAAGGTATTGACTTCCATGATATTTTTTCATGAGTTGTTAAGATTGTTTCAATTCAAATTGTGTTAGTATTAGTTGCATTACTTGATTTGGAGTTGGAGCAGCTAGATGTTAAAAATTCTTTCTTACATCGAGATTTGGATGAGGATATTTACATGGAACAACCATAAGGGTTCGTTCAGAATAACAACAAGAAATTTGTTTGCAGGCTCAAGAAATTGTTGTATGGTCTGACGCAGTCTCCCAGACAGTGGTACAAGAAATTTGACTCTTTCATGATGAGCCAGACTTATACAAGGAGTGAGTGTGATCATTGTGTTTACTTAAAAAAATTGAATAATGACATATTCATTATCCTAGTATTGTATGTTGACGATATGATTTTAGCAAGCAAAATCATAAATGAGATCAACAAGTTAAAGGCTCAAATGACTAGGACATTTGATATGGAAAGCTCTAAGAGAAGAAAAGCATATTTTTGGCATGGATATATTCAGAGACAAGAGGAATGGTAAGCTTTGGTTGTCACAACAAAAGTATGTCGAGAAAATACTTTTGAGGTTTGGTACGAATAGTGTGAATCTAGTTTTAGTACCTTTCGCTTCCCATTTTAAGTGTTCTTCAAGTTTATGTCCTAGTACAAAAGAAGAAAAGGAATATATGTCTCGAATACCATATGCTAATGTAGTAGGAAGTTTAATGTATGCAATGGTTATTACAAGACCAAACATTTCACATGAAGTTGGGGTTGTCAGCAGATATATGGAAAATTCAGGTAAAGAGCATTGGGCAACAGTGAAATGGGTGCTTCGGTTTTTGAGGGGCACAAGTGATTACTGTATCACATATAACGGTGGTTGTGAGTTAGTTTGTGGATATGTTGATTATGATTTTGTAGGTGATTTGGACAAGATGAGGTCAAGTTCAGGATATGTCTTTACTCTTGTTGGTGGACCTATTAGTTGGATTTCAAAGCTATAGAACATTGTTGCTTTATCCACTACAAAAGAAAAATACATAGCTTCTTCGCATGCTTGCAAAGATGCGGTTTGGTCAAAAGGTTTGTTTGGTGAGTTTGGAAGGATGCGGGACAAGGTAAAGCTACTCTGTGATAGTCAAGGTGTCATTCACATGGCTGAAAATCCAGCCTTCCACAGTAAAACTAAACACATTCCTATTAAGTACTATTTTGTAAGACAGGTCATCAATGAAGGTGGAGTTTCCCTTGAAAAAATTCATACAAAAGAGAATTGCACAGACATGTTCACAAAAATAGTACTTTTAGAGAAGCTATGATGGTGCTTGGATTCTCTTGGCTTGCAGAAGAGGTGATGAATAATTGGTCATGATAGATCATGTAAATTGTTGTGAAGGTGGAGATTGTTGAATATGCCAACTAATTTCCTAAATTTGGTGGATATGGGTAGATTTCATGGATCCTATTTGGTAGTGGTTTGTCCAACAAAATATACCAATTTGGTATTGACACACTAAATTGGATAAAGAGTTTTGTAACTAAATGAACTTTGTTCTATATTCATGTAATCCCATAGAGGCATAGGGGGATAGGAGGAATAGTGGAGTTTCTGAGAAGATTGAATGGTTGTTTGTACCATTAGAAGCTTGAACTTGATAGTTGTTTTATTAATCTCCCTTGAACAATAATCAAAGACCGATTATCATTACCCTGTGGAGATTTCCCTTACAAGAAGGGTTTTACCACGTAAATCTCTGTATCATATTTGTGTGTATGTGAATATTGTTGTTTTTATTTATTTTTCCTCATAAACTTAATTGAATATTTATTGATTCCATATTTAACAAATATAACAAAATCTGCAGATTCAACAAGTTCTAACCAAATTAAACAAACAAACAAAAAAAAGTCCATAAAATGTTTATTGACTGATGAGTTCATCTTTTTAATCCATGAAAATTTCCATTCCGCCAGGATCTGTGATAATTATTTGTTGATAATGGCACTTGCCATGATGGGAGATGATGGTAATGGGAAACATGTGCGTTGATTTATTAATAGTCTGTTTGCTTTTGAGAGTTCATAATGTTAGGGTCATAATATTCCTTACCTTAGGGTTTAAAGTATCAAGTATTTTGAGCGTTAGTTAAATCAAGGGTTATAATATCGATGAGAGATGATAATTCGCCAATCTCCCAACCATTGAGGTATGATAGGAGTGGACTCCATATGCACTATATTGTTAACAAAACATGTTGGCATTGACTTGTCTATTTAGTATAGACCTTGAACTTGGACCTTGGGTGGTACCTGTTGTATATTATGTATGAGTGATACTTTATATAGTAAGTTTAACTATACTTTTTATATAAGTTATACTTTATATATAGTAAGTCAAATTATACTTTATACTTTTTTTTATACTTTTTATATATTAAGTTATATATAATGTTATATAGTAAGTCAAATTATACTTTATATATAATGTTATATAGTAAGTCAAATTATACTTTATATATAATGTTATATAGTAAGTCAAATTATACTTTATATATGTTAAATTATAATTTATATATAGTATTGTATGTGAAGATATACTTTAACTTAATTTCGAGTAATTGGAATTGAAATTATGTATGGTATATGCATTTTTATTAACATGTTGTAATTTTTTTTTTGTATATTGACAAATTTAAATGCTTTTATAGCTTTTAGTTTTCTACATGAGTCAGGAACCTAAAGCTAATGGCACTTTGTGTTGGATGGCATATTACTCACCCCCATGGTCATCATAAGCTACTAGGAACTCCCCAATAACAAATCTTAGACAAATTTATTTTTATTATTTACTACAGTAAAGATTTGATTGTAAAATTAAAGGTATGAATAAGTTATTTAATTTTAATTATGTAATTTTGAATGGTTTAGAATATTATATATCAATAGAAAT
Organism: Picea sitchensis; assembly: GCA_010110895.2. Lineage (NCBI taxonomy): Eukaryota > Viridiplantae > Streptophyta > Pinopsida > Pinales > Pinaceae > Picea > Picea sitchensis. Next base: position 96,582 of record SNQJ01S0001944.1, on the reverse strand, counting down.
GAATATTTGTTTTTCATATTGAATATTCATTTAGAAATACATATTCTTTAAATTTGAGACTATGTTTATAATTACAAAAATTGTAGTGAAATGTTATAATGATTGGAAAATATTTACGTTATGTTGGTATATCTATGAGGATTTCAAAAATGATGGTTACCATTTAGATTTATCAATGAAATTAATAAATGTTTATTGTAATTATTTAGAGATTTTGAAAGATTATTTGGTTAACTTTGCTAGTATCCTCTCAAGGGGGAAGAAAGGTAACATAGTGAATGAAGTGATGAGTGTGGGATAATAACCAAAATGTGTGTTAAATGTTTCCCTTATGTCTGACAGTATAAAAAATATTAATTATGTTAATTGTGTCTCCATGTCGGCACTTTCCATCACGAAGTTCTCCCAAATTCATTGATTCCAAATCTTTGATCTTGTGTAATACCTCGGTTTTGATTCCCTATATTAAATAATGTATTTTGTTAATTGATGAAATGTCGGAGTGACCAAACAATTAAAAGAGACCAATGTGCATAGGAAATGTAATGTTTTGATCAATATTAATAATAAAATACATCGTTGGTTTCTATATGGACAAGGACACGAGTTATAGGGAGCTATGATTGCACAAGAGAGGAGACTTGAGGGGATAACTATTTATTTTATATTTTATTTAGCCATTTTGGTTTTAATGGAGAATATTAGTTACATGAGCTTATTGGGGGAATTCCATTTGGATATTTAATTCCAATAAATATATAAACCGATATTTGGGTTGTTTGTCGGTTCACACATTTCATTATGTTCTCTCTCTCCATTCACTTTTTCACCCATTCCTTATTCTTTTTTCATTTTGGTCTTGGCTTGAGAAATAAAAACGAATGGTTGGAGAGGAGCCATTGTTTTGTTGGTTCTAATGATTGTTTGTGTATTCCAGGAATGAATTAATGTCTACATGTCCAAGATGCATTGGCATGTGTTAAGTTTTCCTCGTAGATGTGATATTTGAGAGTCCCATCATGGAGATTCTTGACCAGATGCACTGGAGCCCTAGAAGGAGGTGGACAGCCTAAGAGATTGCGTGGAAAAAAAGGGAGTCCATTCGCTTGGGTTGTGCAAGATGGATAGAAGAGAGATGGTGTACTTTGGATTACTATGTGTGTTGAAAAGCATGTGAGAGCTTGAGTGTTGACTAGTGTAGGAAGATGAGTGACACCCCATAACCATCATTGTGGATTCATAACCCTAGCTTGGGGGTGACATTTGTTTTTAGTCTTGGAGCAACAATGTCTATGGTTGGGTGGAACATCCATGGTTTGTAGCTAGTTGGTGATTTGTTTCATTAAATATAAGTTCTTTCTATCATGGTTTGATTTACATGTATATTTATTTTTGTTGTGTATTAATAATAATCTCTGAGATTCATGTTTATAATATGCATTCTTGTTGGTTATTGTTGTGAATGGACTTATAGTCATTCATTTTTATGTTTTATAATGAATCTTGATCTATTTATGTGAATATTTCATGCCTCTTTATTAATTTAAAAATTTATCAGAATTCAAAATTAGTTCAAAAGTGAGTTTTGAAGTAGCGTCATAATCCTGTGTGATCGACATTATTCTGAGAATCACATGAAGACAAGAATATAACTGATATATTGCAAGTAAATAGAAAAAGATAATGTGGAGAAAGCTTTACATCACACTCCATTGCATTCGTAAAGGGATTCCTTCACCTCAATTATATATGAGAGAGTGAGAGAAGAATAATTCCCATGATGCATGTCAGATAAATTGGACTAAGTTTATAAAATTCCATAGGCATGTAAAGCACTAGGACTTCTTGAGCGGTCACCCATCCCAGTACTACTCTATCCTCACCGCGCTTAACTGCGGAGTTCTAATGGGATTAGGTGCATTAATGTTATGTTGTAGGCATTTACATAATACCACTAGGAAATAATTACATGATGTCTGTAATTAACAAATGAATAAGAAATTGCATTCCATTCCCCATCAAGAGATTGAATATCATGTTTTATCAAAACCACAGGCTCAAAATGGTGATTCAGTGGAAAAGGTGGATGGCCACCGAGATCCATATGGATAATTCCTCCACCCTTAGGAAGAAATGGTCCCCATTGTGTCAAGTTCCCTTGGGAGCCTAGGAGACTTATTCTAAATCTGAAGCCTGGTGGGCTACTTTCCTTCTTGAAGAAGTTTTCTTGCTTAGCTTGTCGAAGGATGTCATGAAACTATTGTTGGAGGGGTTGGATCTATTCGACCAATCTAGTTGCATGATATACCTGAGTGTGGGAGGACTCTATTGGTGAATATGAAACATGAAGAGTATTGGGTAGTGTGGAGGCGCCCTCGTAGGTGCAACAAGAACATCTTCGTACTCTTATACGATCTTTTCGATCTTCTTTTGTTGTATAGAAAGGTCTTAGGATGAGTCTGTAGTGGTTGGAATGTCCTTCTGTTCACCTTCTGATCGGATTGTGAAGAGGCTAAACTTTGCAGTATGAGAGAATACTTTGTGGCATTGTTTTGGTGGGTCAATAGTCTAAACTACCTCTGGTATTGTGTATAGTTGACCCCCTAGAGTAACAATGATGCTACAGGGTCGAGACTTATAAAAAAAATGATGCCTACACATATATGGTTGGCCTAATAGAAAATCACATATTTCTAGTGGGGAAACATCACAAAATACCTCATCCTTGAAGGGCTTGATGCCGTAAAATATGAGGCATTGTTGGCTAACACGAAGATCCTAACCGTGGAAAAGCCACTCGATGTTGTATGGTTGCGGGTGTGGTGTTGTTGGAAAATCCAACTACTTGACAACCTTTGCTGAGATGATGCTCTTTTGACTTCTAATATCAACAATAAAATGAAGTGGGGTCCCCTTCACTCACATCTATGAATAGAAGAGTCACTCCCCCTCCTTAGGACCCCATTCTGGTTGGATTGTTGCAGTTGTGACAGTAGCATTGGGTTATTGATCAATTATTTTCTCCTTTTACTATTTTCTGAATGAGGGTCCAAGTCGGACGTCAACTCTTTGTCTTTAACATCGACCACCAATGACTTTATTGAGAGAAATTCATCAGTGTAGTGCCAAGGGATGTTGTGGAACTCACACCACTTTCTGATGTCTTTATTAGACTTCATGTTACCCTTATTTTCCTACATTTGGGACTGGATCTATTAATGTTGGCCTTGCTTTCTCTTCCCTTCATTATGTGAGTTAGAGTGTCCTTTTCCATGCTTCTCTCACATACTCTACTTCTTGTACGTTTGCTCAATTTTGACTGCATATTGATAAGAAACTCCCAGTGAGGAGATGTCCAAGAAATACATATTTTTTTGCATGTACCTAAGTATAGCACTTCGGTACCTCAAAACCAGGTGCCGCTCAGAGTCTTTGATACCTAGTTTTGAGCACAAGGTATGAAATATGTTGGTGTACTATGGCACCGTCTAGTCTCTTTTTTGACACAGAGTTGTCCATCTCATGTATTGGTCATCATAGTTTCGGACAGGGTATAAATCCTCTTTTAGGGAATCTACAAAGGCCTCCCAAGGGGGTTTTCTCCCAAATAGTGTAGATTCATCCACGATGTGCCTATCCCAGTAACCTTATGTTGATGGGAAAATTTGACATGTCGTCAACTGGAAGAATAGATCTAGACTCGGGTTGTCTAAATAACCCAATCTGTTTGGTGTAACCTATTTGTATGGGTTTAATGGCTCAGTTAGCCAACTAGGGTCCCGAAACAAGGAAAAGAAAGGTACTACTTAATGCTAAAACTAATATATATATATATATATATATATATATATTCTTTGTTATAATCATTTACAAATGTATTAAACAAAAAGGTAGATATGAACATGCCATTTATGAACAGAATAATTATAGGTTGCATGTTTTAGTCAAATCCTTGCAAAATCGATGTTTGGTAAATATTTTCAAAAGCAGATAAAGACAACCATTTTTTTTATATTTTCTATTTTCTCATCATAAATCTATGAATCATAAATAAAACATAATTTAAAACATAGACAGAGACATGGTCAAAGCTGATCAAATAACTTTCTTGTTTCACTAATAACTAAAATAATGAAAATTATAAGCAAATAAAGCTAACCTGTTACTAGTTTCTTAATGTTTCTATGCCTCTGTACGATCCAAAACTCTATCGTACTAATGTCTCCTGAATAAATTCAAGATGTCTATTTATAGCTAGGATATAAGAATGGAATAGTAGACATGTATGATCTAGTGATCTTATAATTATGAATAATTACAGTAAGAAAAATCTTTATGTAAAGCATTCATTTTATCCATCAATTAAACATCAGGTATAAATCATGATATTATAATTGATATAACAATCACAGTAATAGAATATGTAACAACAATTTATAGAAAAGATTTTAAAGCATTCAATGAAATGGAATATGATATGATACTATGTAACATATCAATATTTCATAATAAAAAGGCAAAACATAGATGGAACAATTTTCGCACTGGTCTAAAGCGAAATGTGGATCGGTTGTCCATATAGTTATGCAAGTCACATGCCTATAATCTGTTCCAGCCAAGATGATCATTACTTACAAAATGAGCAATATTTAAAGTGACTTGAAATCACATTCTCCTATCTCACAGGATAGGATAGGATTTCATAAAATAAAAAATATTACAAAAATAGTGGGTTAACAACCACTCATAACAGAGTTGGTTTTAATAAAAAATTGATCAAAGTTTTTGCAAAACAAACAAAAAAGAAACTACTAATCATTCAAAATCATAATCGAATATGTTTCCCCCAGATGATCAACAAAAGGATCTAATATTTCCTAAAAAACAAAACCAAAATAAGTTTGAAAATTACCCATAACTAATTTCTAATTTTTTTATTTAGAAAGAAAATTGGCTACAGAATCAAACGATTTTGTAGCCAGTATTAGTTTAGCAAACAAAAACTAATTCCAAATTGACTTAATTCAAAATTTTTAATAGAAATAAAACAAGAGAGAAAATTGTTTTACGATTTAAAAATTGACTAAAGATGGGTTAGCTAGTTAAGAATTGACTATCGCTTTGACACTTGTTGCATTTTTTATTACTATGATTCCTGATCTCTTGATACATTTATCTTTCCTCTCTGCATGCACTTTGAGGTTGAGATTTTCTTGTCTTAGTGATTCATTTTGAGAAGTAAGCATTTTAATCTGGGCCTGAAGAATGGGTATGTCGGTGTAATACCGCTCAATCCAATGGAAACAAACATCACACTGTATAGAAGGAATGGCATGTCGATGAAGCGTACAGTCAAACATGGATGTATCAACCATACCTGCTATTTTCCCTTGATCATTCCTAATACCAGAGAACCCCTCCTCACCTTTGAGGCATGGTGGCCCATTCATCACAAAGTCGTAGGGTTCAGTAGGAACAATAACTTTCTTCTTGTAACCTTGACAATTTGGGTCTTCCAAATCTATAAATTCTTCTATTTCAGGGTTCAAGATCTCATCGACCTCGATCGGACCGATCGAGCTCAGATGAGAATCATTTCGGTTCCTCAATTTCCTTGAAATTAGGTGACCTGCCTTTTTGTTCTGGAACACTAAGTCTGTGCATTTTTTCTTTGTTTGTTTGCAAGGTTTCTCAACATCTGACTTTACAATAGAGTCCGTGCTAGCATCAATATTAGGCATAAGAGGTTCAATTACCTCCAATTCAACAGTCTTTTTCTCAAGAAATCCTGTAGATGAAGGATTACTTGGCATCGTTGTGTCTAGGGGGTTTTTGTTAAGAGAGTCTGGTCCATTTCTTGAAATACCAAGATGGTTTTTAATCAGTGGCTCACTTAAGTCAAGGTTGATTATAGGAACGGTTGTGGAAAAACTATTCCTCATCAAAAAATTATCCCAACATTCACTCACGATTGACAAGTGATGAATCAACATAATCTTAATCAATTTGTGATAGAACAGACTTGAATCAACACTCTCTCTCTTATATCTTTTGGACATTTTATAGAGACTTCTGAACAAATAAAATGGCATGCTTAATTCAAAACCAATGAAAAGCTTGAGAAAGTGAATATAATAGAGGAAGACCAATATGTATTGACCCTCACAGGTCATGAATTGTTTGAGAATCAACAATAGGCTATGCCACCTAGTTTTAACCAGGGAGATGGGAATACCTTTTTCGCAACAGTTGATTTTTTGGGACGTCATAAACAGGCTCTAGGGTACTCCTTCAATTCATGAGTTTTTGAACCATTTCTCTCCTGTGGATGGAAGCCCTATTGCTTCACCTACAAACCCCCTGGTTAGCTCTAACTGTGTGTCCCCAATTTTTCCTCTACAACCATCGAAGGCCTATGCAAAATCCTGTGCCACCTGAAGGTTATATCCTTCAAATATTTTAAGGAAAACATCCTAGGCTTGGCTTTATAAGTCCTCGATCACATCGTCATGAGAGAGTAAATCCTGGCACCCATTCTACTCCAAATGAACAACAGGAGCCATGACAAATGCAACTAGAATGTAATAGGAATAACTTGAAATAGTTTCAAGCTTGAATGGTAGGATCAATAGGAACAAATCCAAATGTATAGTGGAGAAATGACCATAAAAAAGCCTGTTTGTTATCATAGCAGATGTACTGGGAGTAAACACCAAGGGTTTGATCGTAAATTATTTTACCATTCCTTGTAATGAGAACCAGAAATACAGACTACCGAAACCCTATGAATGCAATGAATGGCTCATTAAGACATTAAGCCAGTGAGGCGAGGTAAGGATGCGAGTACACTAGGCATGCATTCATTTGAATGTATTTTGATATGACCATTAAGTTAACGAGAGGACTAACCAATGTATCAAAGGATATTAATAAATTGAATATAAACTATCAAACAATACAATAACTAGATCAAACCCACAAAACATCTAAAATAGGTCATTCAAACATTTGATTTAGATCTCATGTAATCATGGTGACCTTCAAAAGGATGCATTCTAAGGCATACAACTTATAACACCAGGCTAGGTTTTATGTTTGATTCATGATTAGATGAATCAAACATAAAACAAAATGAAAGCACAAACAATAAGATATTAATCAAATATTTCTTAACCCAATAATTATCTCAAAATTCTAAAAAATGTTTACAAAATTGAGGTGAAGGCAGCTACATAAAATTCAATTTCTTGTTTAAAAATCAAAATCGTGTCCATCTGCCAACAATGGCGATGTACTGGCGAAGGAGTTATCTCTGCATCGCTAGAAAATTCATGTTAGAACAGATCAGAATGATTAAAAAAAATTAAATAACAATCCACATCAAGTTAAGAATTTCTAACAAAACTCAGAAAATCACATAGTCTAGCTTCATATGTGTTTCTGTCCAATTGCAATCTGGTGACAAGTTTTAATCATGAGTGAGATGATGTATAGGAAACTTACTCCAATAATGTTGATAGGGTGTTGCTTCCATAAGGAATTCATAGCCTCTGCAAGGATGTCATTTAACCCACTCTAACATATCTACCTTGTCCAAGAATTATCCATTCAAGATGAAGGAAATTTTTATGATCAATTCCAACAGTCATACCTGATAATTTTCTTAAACCCGACATTGCTTCGCTGCCAGCATGCCTGTTCAGTACCCTGGCGAAGTTGCCTTGGCATCATGCATGCATTTACCCACTGCTAACAGACTTGTTCACTATCTTGGAGGGTTTACAGACACTTCCCACACTTTTCAATGATTTCAACTCTCGGGAATTTATTTACAATTTGACATAAAATTTATGATATTCAAGAGAGCAGGGTGATGCTGAAAATTTTAGATTTCAAAAAACTTGATATTTTCCAATTTAATTTCTCATTTGACAACCTTCATCATGATCTGAACTCTAAGTTTTCTGTTAAGAAAAATCTCTCAAGGACAAGAAGGCATACTTGAGTTGTTTTCTTTAAAAATAGGGACAATGTTAAGAGTTTTAATAATGATCGTATCTTCTCGTGATTGTAAAGAGAAACCAAGAACACTATTTTGAACATAAAGTTTCTTCTGCTAGTCTAAGTTTTAGCAATTTACAGTACTGGTGCTTTGAAATGACCTCGACTGTTTCTTTTGGATAAGAATTATGATTTTCCTTTCATGAACAAAATGGTGACATAGGCATAAATTTATTCAGAAACAAATGAAAACAAGCAAAATCAAAAGAACCAAAATCAAAAAACAGAAAAAGAAAAAAAATCATAAATATTTACAAAAGGATAGAACATAAATCATCAGGTGAAATATTTCTTGAGAGCCTAAAAGAAAATAGAAAAATCATCATTAATATGAGTGCAGTCCTACTCGTAGCACCTTGGTTGAGGGTTAAATTTAAAACTAAGATTTAATTATCTCTTTACTTTTCATTTAAAAATTTCCATGATGATAATGTGTTTTTGAAAATAAATGTTCAATGAAAAGATGAGAGAAAAGGGTCAAAGTGGACTTCCCTGATAACAGTCATATTATGGTTCTCTTGGTGCACCCACTTGTGTTCATGACTTCATTATTACAAAGAGAAACAGTGAAAAATAAAGCTAAAATATACCTACTCCTAAACCTACCCTAACTACTAAACAAATCAAAATACTACGTGAAGTCAGGCTTCCAATGTAGCCATCAGAGTAACTTCAATCTTGCAATGGAAACAAAATCAAATATTACTAACAAGAATGGTAGTATATCGAAAAATGAAAAAATTATATCACACTTACCATTATCTATAAATCTATTGAACCTGCACATAATAGATATAGCTAAAGAATGATACACACATTTGCAGAGAGAATAGAAGAAAGAAAAAGGAGGAGAGAAAGAATGAAAGAATTCTCATTAATAGTTTTCCACACTCAAAGAGTGGATAATTTACAATATATATAGTATACATGAGTAACTAATGATCCATAGTGGTGGTCTAGAGTGATTTGGACACACACCAATAGTTATGGGAGTAAACTGCCACCTAGTTTAGTCTCCCAGGTAGTTACGAGAGTGAACTGCCACCTAGTTAAGTTAACTAGTCAAATAGTCTTCAGTTAACTGACTGAACAAAGAGTAGTGAGGATTTAACTCAGGAAATAAAGGGTAATGCGTCAGTCTAGTGATGATCCCAAGGCAAGTTCACATTAGTTGTTGATGATCCCAATGTTGTATGGTGACAAAACCAATGCAACATTTAAACTCAACTCAATTAGTTAAACTGAAGTGTCAACTGAAAGAGAATATTCTCTAGGTGGAATATTCTCCCCTAAAATATAGGAGACTCGATAATGACTAATTCTGACTAACAAACAAGGAAAAATCTTAGGAAAAATAAATCCTAGGTGTGTGCGAAGTAACTCTAACAGCCCCCCTGAACATCACTATGGTGAAAATAAAGAATGGGTCCTGGAAATGAGGCCATGTTAGGTACCCAAATATAAAAGATACACTGAAATAAATGAGGAAAGAGGGAAACCCTCATGGGAAAAACACCCCGTCAAATTAAAATGCATAAAAAAATAAAATGAGAAGAAACGAAAAGCAGTTGCTAAGAAAGCATCTTCTTCACTCCAAGAAGACCTCGCAACTGTGCAAGTTTGTGCTCGTTGATGATTTTGTTGAAGATGTGGATGTTTGTACGGATCTAATGAAGTATATGCATCATTGATATTTCCACACATATCCACTTTATCTTCTTGTAATGAATAATATCCAAATAATGTTTGGATGAAACTTTGAAAACGGTGCGGTCGTTTCCGGAAAAATGCTGAAATTTTATTGATTGTAAAAAGATCATAACTTCACTTTCCGGACTTCGTTTCAGACGATTTGATTTTTGAAATTGAATATTTTCCCGAGAGGAATTCAAATATCCAATTTGTTTATGAAAATAGTGCTCATAAAATATCATAATGGAGTCTGATGTGTGTGGCTCCCTTTTTGTCTCCTGAGATGCATGCATTGTGAATGGAAAAGTATCTTCATGTGACTTCTGAGATGCATGCCATATATATTCCACATGAATTTCAGAAAACAAATCTGAAATAGAGTAGACATCATCTTCAATTAATGGAATACAATTTTTTGTAGATACTTGTGTAGAAGGCTCTTCAAATTGAGATGATTTATCTTCGAGTGGTTTTTCTACATTCTCTATATTGTCAACATTTTGCATGAATTCTTCCTTATTCCCAAAAAAAACCTCCAATCTACTCCATAAATCATTTGGAGTGAATTCTTGTGAGCCATCATATACTTGATGGAGAATTTCGGGAGAAATAAAATAGAGGATACATCTTATGGTCATATCTTGTCTATTGAGAAAGTCATTTTTCTCATCGAAAAAAGCATAATCTACTTACATTTCCATAGTTATTTGGTACAAACCTCTGCATCTGAGAATAAGAATAATTTTTGGCTTCCATTCCAAATAGTAATGAGGCGTGAGAAGTATTTTCGACGAATAATCCATCTTTTTGTTGTCTTCAATCTTCAATACCTGCAAAAATAATTTGGTGTAGATTTTTCTTAGCAGTCTGTCATATCTGATACCATGTAAATGTGTTGAACTTGCATAGAATAGATCTATCTAAACAATGATACACACATTTTCAGAGAGAATAGAAGAAAGAAAAAGAAGGAGAGAAAGAATGAAAGAATTCTCATTAACCGTTTTCCACAGTCAAAGAGTGAATAATTTACAATAGATATAGGATACATGAGTAACTAATGATCCATAGTGGTGGCATAGAGTGATCTGGACACACACTAGAAGTTATGGGAGTAAACTTCCACCTATTCTAGTCTCTCAGGTAATTACGGGAGTGAACTGCCACCTAGTTAAGTTAACTAGTCAACTAGTCTTCAGTTAACTGATTGAACATAGAGTAGTGAGGAGTTAACTTAGAAAATCAAGGGTAATGTGCCAGTCTAGTGATGATCCCAAGGCAAGTGTGCATTATCTAGTGATGATCCCAATTTTGCATGTTGACAAAACCAATGCAACATTTAAACTCAACTCAACTAGTCAAACTGAAGTGTCAATTGAAAGAGAATATTCTCTAGGTGGAATACTCTTCCCTAAAATATAGGAGACTGGATAATGACTAATTATGACTAATAAACAAGGAAAAACCTTAGGAAAAATAAATCCTAGGTGTTTGTGACATAACTCCAACATTATCATCATCATTTAAAAACAAAGCAAGCATGATTTTACCATTCCCTTGAAAATTCTTTTTGTATGAATCCTCCAGCCATTCTGCAATTTTGTCATTATATGGGTCAGAAAAATATGAAAAAATAAGATTGTGAAGATTGCGAGAGTTATGGGGACTTAACATAACCATTAGCCTAGACCAAAGTGCCCCATCCTCCCGACAATTTTCCTTTCATTCCATAGTTTCTCCATTTGAAGGATATAAAATGAGTGTGTCAAAGTTACCTCCTTGATCTGATCTAGATTATTGTCGACACGAAATGAGAGAGGAGATATAACACAAAAATATTTAGAGATACTGAAAGAGACACAACAATATAACATAAATGTATCAGAGATGCAACCATAAACACAAAGATACAGTAATACAATATTTCTATTAATGAAATAAATGTATAGAAACTGTAAAAATACAGAGTGAAAGACTAGCTAGAATCGTGGCATATTATCTCTAAGAAGAGAAGTGACAGCTACTCACATTCGCAATAACATGATCATTACAATGAGGCTCTAAGGGCCTTTTTAACATAAGGAAAATCCAAAACCCTAACCCCAGAAGATGAAAATCAAAAGGTTTGCGGGCCTCGATGGGGGTAGTTGATATGTCAACTTACCAAGGGCATAACGTTAGCATACAATATTTGTTTGGGGCACTCGATACACCGTTAGAAATATTTATCCGAGAACTACAACTTTTGTGTGAGAAACATCAATCTTCAATCTTGTTTCTCCCTGTTTTCCCAAAAAACGTCGTTTAGGGCCTCAAAACGACTTCGAAAGTTCACGACCCGAAAAACTACTAAAAATAGTAAATTACCAAAATTGCCAGAAAACTATTTTGAGCCAGTTGGAAAAGGTGGGTGGCCACCGATATCCACCTGGATCAATCCTCCCTCCTTACGAATAAATGGTATCCATTGCATTGAGTTCCTGGGGCAGAGGGGAAAGTGATTGTTGAATCTGAATCTTGATGAGTTGCTTGCCTTGTTGGAGACGTCGTGTTGCTTTGTTTGCTGAAGGTTGTCATGAGCCTGTGGCTGGAAGGGTTGGAAATTTTTAACTAGTTTGGCTACATGAGATGACTGTGTGAAGAAGGAATATTTTCACTTTGTTGCAACCTTGTCGACCTGCTTTTGTTGGATAGAAGGTGGTTGGGCCGAGGCTGTAGTGGTTGCAGTATCCTTATGTTCACCTTTTGAACAGATTGTGAAAAAGATAAATTTTATAGTATGAGATACTACCTTGCAACACTTTTTAGGTGGGACAATAGGCGGAATTACCTTTGGTATTCTGTAGAGATGACCCCCCAAAGTAACATTGACACTATGGGGTCAAGACTCATAAATAGCATGGCGCTTCCACATATATGGCTGGCCCAAGAGAACATCACAAACATACAGTGGGGTGACATCATATAATACCTCGTCCTTGAAGGGTTGGATGTCGTATGACAATCAACACTGTTGGTTGACATGAAGATATCGTCCTTGGCGATGCCACCCGATGCTGTATTTTTGCGGGTGTGGTGTCGTCGACAATCCCAACTGTTTGACGACCTCTACTGAGATGAGGTTCTTTTGGCTTCCACTATGAACAATAAAATGCAGTGGGGTCCTTTTCACCCACATCTGTGAATGAACATGGCTCTCCCCCTCTTCTAGACCTATTGGTTCTTCTGGTTGAATTGTTGTTGTCGCGTCAATAGTAGTGGGGTCTGCGTCGATGATTTGTCTTTTACCACTATTTTCAGAATCAGATTTTGAATCAGGGTTCGAATCCTTTTCTTTGACCTCAACCACCAATGAATTTTTTGATTGACATTCATCGGTGTTGTGCTAGGGTATTTTGTGGAAATCGCAACATTTTTCGATGTCCTTCTTTGTCTTCCCTTAACCCTTCTTTTCCTATGGCTTGGGCTGATTTTCAGGAGACTGTTTGTTAGGGATGTATTTTCCATACTTTGGTTGTTGCAGATTTTCATACCCGAACTCCCATTCGTTCTTGTGCTTAAATGTCTGCTCGATTTTAATAGCATATCGATAAGTAGAACCGAGTGATGAGATGTCCAGAAAATCCATTTCAGTTTGGATGTATCTGTGTAGAGCCTCGCGGTATTTTAGAACCAAATGTCATTCAGAGTCTTTAATATCCATCTTGGTGTGCAAGGTATGGAAGGTATTGGTGAACTTTGGAACTGCTTGGCCCCTCTCTTGTCGCAGTGTGGTCCATCTTATGTAATGGTCCTCATAGTTTCCAACAGGGTAATACTATTCTTTTACCGCATCCACAAAAAAATTCCAAGTGGGCTTAGGCCCATATATTCCAGACTCCTCTATGGAACTTTTCTCCCAGTAAATTTCCCACCAATGTTTTACATGGGGGAGATCTTTAAGGAGTGCGAAGGTGATCTTTTCTCTATCGGAAAAATTGTGAACAAAGTAATAACCTTCTAGCATATTTAACCATTTGTCTAGGGCTTTTGCATATATATGTCCTTCAAATATAGGAATATCAAAATTAACTTGTACCTTGAAAGGAGAGGTGCTTCCAAAGTGGTTGTTTGATGAATATGCGCTTGTTGCTATCGGTAGGTGTTGAAGGATGTGGGAAAAATTCTCCATCATTTCGTCCCTCTATCACATGAGAGCTTGCTCAAGCAACATATTAATAGGATCATCTACTCCATCATTTTTATTTTCTTCTGCCATTGAGGGTTTATTGGGTGTGCGAGAGTGATCGTCCTCAAGAGAGACAAGTTGGAGACCCAACTTTCTATACTCATACCTCATCAGGGACATGCACTGAAAATGATCAAGAGAAGCCTTCTCTCATACCATTGATTTAAATTATTTTCAGCACGAAATGAGAGTGGAGATATAACACAAAAATATTTAGAGATATTGCAAGAGAGACAACAATATAACATAAATGTATCAGAGATGCAACCATAAACATAGAGATACATTAATACACAATTTCTATTAATGAAATAAATGTACAGAGACTAAAAAAATACAGAGTGAACGACTCACTAGAATGGTGGCATCTTATCTCTAAGAAGATATGTGACAGCTACTCGCATTCGCAAGAATATGATCATTACAATGACGCTCTAAGGGCCTTTTTAGCATAAGGAAAATCCAAAATCATAACCCCAAAAAATGAAAATCCAAAAGGTTTGCGGGCCCCGATGGGGGTAGTTGATACGTCAACTTCTCAAGGGCATAAATTTTGCATACAATCTTTGTTTGGGGCACTTGATACACCATTAGAAAGAACTACCCGGGAACTACAACTTTTGTGTGATAAATATCAAAATTTGATCCATGTTACTCCCCATTTTCCCAAACAAACATAATTTAGGGCCTCAAAATGGCTCTGGAAGTTCATGACCCGAAAAACTACTAAAAATAGTAAATTACCAAAATTGCCAGAAAACTATTTTGAGCATTGGAAAAGGTGGGTAGCCAATGATATCCACCTGGATCAATCCTCTCTCCTTAGGAAGCAATGGTATCCATTATGTTGAGTTCCCAGGGGAAAGGGGAAAGCGATTGTTGAATCTAAATCTTGGTGAGTTTCTTGCCTTGTTGGAGACGTCACGTTGCTTGGTTTATTGAAGGTTGTCATGAGCCTGTGGCTGGAAGGGTTAGAAATTTTTAACCAGTATGGCTACATGAGATGAATGTATGCAGAAGGAATATTTTCACTTTGTTGCAACCTTCTCAACCTGCTTCTGTTGGATAGAAGGTTCTTAGGATGAGGCTATAGTGGTTGCAGTATCCTTCTGTTCACCTTTTGATCAGACTGTGAAAAAGAAAAAAAAATTAGTATGAGATACTACCTTGCAACACTTTTTAGGTGGGACATTAGTCGAAATTTCCTTTGGTATTCTGTAGAGATGACCCCCCAAATTAACAATGAAACTACAGGGTCGAGACTCATAAATAGAATGGCACTTACACATATATGGCTAGCCTAAGAGAACATCATAGACATCCATTGTGGAAACATCACATAGTACCTCATCCTTGAAGGGTTGGATGTCATATGACAATTGACACTACCGGCTGACATGAAGATCACGTCCTTGTTGAAGCTACCCGATGTTGTATGGTTGTGGGTGTGGTGTTGTCGACAATCCCAATTGTTTGATGACCTATACTGAGATGAGGTTCTTATGGATTTTTTTTTCAACAATAAAATGAAATGGGGTCCCCCTCACCCACATATGTGAATGAAAAAGGTGCTCCCCCTCTTCTGGATCTGTTGGTTCTTCTAGTTGAATTGTTGTGGTCGTGACAATAGCAGTGGGGTCTGCGTTGATGATTTGTCTTTTACCATTATTTTAAGAATCAGATTATGAATTAGGGTTCGACTCCTTGTCTTTGATATTGGTCACCAATGATTGTTTTAAGAGACATTCATCAGTGTTGTGCCAGGGGATTTTATGGAAATCGCACCATTTTTCGGTGTCCTTCTTTGTCTTTCCTTGACCCTTCTTTTCCTGTGGTTGGAGTGGTTTTTGGGAGACTGTTTGTTAGGGCCATCTTTATCATACTTTGTTTGTTGTGGATTTTTAGACTCAAACTCCCATTTGTTCTGGTGCTTAAATTTATGCTCAATTTTAACAGCATATCGATAAGCAGAACTGAGTGATGAGATGTCCAGAAAATCCATTTTAGTTTGGATGTATCTGTGTAGAGCCCCACAATATTTTAGAAGCAAATGTTATTCAGAGTCTTTGATACCCAGCTTGGTCCTCAAGGTATGGAAGCTATTGGTGAAATCTGGAACTGCTTGTCCCCTCTCTTGCCGCAGTGTGGTCCATCTTATGTACTGGTCCTCATAGTTTCCAATAGGGTAATATTGTTCTTTTACTGCATCCACAAAAAAATCCCAAGTGGGCTCAGCCCCATATATTCTAGACTCATCTGTGGAACTTTTCTCCCAGTACATTTCCCACCGATGTTTGACATGGGGAAGAGTTTTAAGGAGTGCAAAGGTGATTTTTTGTCTGTCGAAAAAATTGTGAACAGAGTAATAACCTTCTAGCAGATTTAACCATTTGTCTAGGGCATATGCATCTATCTGTCCTTCAAATATAGGAATATCAAAATTAACTTGTACCTTTAAAGGAGAGGTTCTTCCAAAGTGGCCTCTTGATGAATATGTGCTTGTTCCTATTGGCAGGCATTGAAGAATGTGGGAAAAATTCTCCATCATTTCGTCCCTCTGTCGCATGAGAGCTTGCTCAAGCAATATATTGATAGGATCGTCTACTCCATCGTTTTCCTTTTCTTCTGCCATGGAGGGTTTCTTGGGTGTGTGAGAGCGATTTTCCTCAAGAGTGACAAGTTTGAGACCCAACTTGCTATACTTAGACCTCGTCGAGGACATGCACTGAAAATGATCAAGAGAAGCCTTCTCTAATACCACTGATCCAGATTATTTTTGGCACGAAATGAGAGAAGAGATATAACACAGAAATATTTAGAGATATTGCAAGAGAGAAAACAATATAAAATAAATGTATCATAGATGCAACCATAAACACAAAGATATGGTAATACATGATTTCTATTAATGAAATAAATGTACAGAGATTGTAAAAATATAGAGTGAAAGACTCGCTAGAATTGTGGCAGCTTATCTTTGAGAAGAGATGGGACAGCTACTCGCATTCACAAGAATATGGTCATTACAATGAGGCTCTAAGGGAATTTTTAACATAAGGAAAATCCAAAACCCTAACCCCGGAAGATGAAAAGACAAAATGTTTGCGGGCCCCGATGGGGGTAGTTGATACATCAACTTCCCAAGGGTGTAACATTTGCATACGATCTCCATTTGGGGTGATCGATACACCGTTAGAAATATATATCTAAGAACTACAATGTTTCTTTTAGAAACATTGATCTTCCATCCATTTTTCTCCCCTTTTTCCCCAAAAACTTTCTTTAGGTCCTCAAAACGACTCTCGAAGTTTAGGACCCGAAACACTGCTAAAAATAGTAAATTACCAAAATTGCTAGAAAATTGTTTTGAGCTAGTTGGAAAAGGTGTGTGGCCGCCGATATC
The DNA here is from genome assembly GCA_010110895.2 of Picea sitchensis. Taxonomy (NCBI): domain Eukaryota; kingdom Viridiplantae; phylum Streptophyta; class Pinopsida; order Pinales; family Pinaceae; genus Picea; species Picea sitchensis. Next base: position 79,198 of record SNQJ01S0001944.1, on the reverse strand, counting down.
CACCTAGATCATGATCTCTAAATAAAGTGAATATAATCTTACCATTCCCTAGAAACTTTTCGAGATATGAATACTCCAACCAATCTGCAATCCTATCATAATGCATTCAATTACTAGCATGGGATTGTTTGAAAGAATTCACATATGAAAAATATTAGTGATGAGAATAAAGTATTATACTATCAAGGAAATAATCTTGTAAAAATTCCAAATCAAGATGGAAAGAACTTATCATGATTCCCGATCGAAAAAGAAGTGTCTCGTTCTCTTGAAACTTTCCATTGAGCTTAGATATTTCAAGATTAACTATTTGAAGTGAACTAAACAGAATGAACAACATTTTTTTTTTTTTGTACCGGGGGAATCTGCAACGGGTGGTTCTCATACTCACATGACATGGGATCGATACCCATCCACTACCACTATAACCCCAGGTGCAACCACCTAGCCCACAATAATGGCGCACGAGTAAATCCGGGTGAGAATTGAACATGAGGCCTCATTTTACAAATTTCCTTCCATTTACACGGCACTTGCCAATCTGTCTACACGCGTGCAGGAAAATGAACAACATTTTTAAATAATCATCATTGGTAATAATATTTGGTTGATTATACTTTTCAACCTCAAATAATCGATCATTGAAAAATTTAGATCCTTTTTTAATCACAAATTGAGATGGATCAATGGAAGATGCAATTTGAGACTCTTTCAAATCATTTATTGATTTAGCCACGGATAATTGATGAGAATGAAAATTAATATGTTCATGGGAAGAATTATTTTCCTCTTTATTTTCTATTCTATTAATTTGTACCTGATTATATAATTTTGAGTTCTCTCCAAGGTAATATGGAAAACACAATTGCACAACATCAGGATAAAAAATATCAGGGTACAAGGAATAATATGTATAAGAATTGAGGAGACAAAATGCATCTCTTGAAATGATAGGTATATGCGTTTTGAAAACTGGTTTTGTTCCCTCTCCTTGTATAAACTAATCAACCTCTGTTGTATTCTCTTTTAAAGAATACGAGACAGTTTCTAAGAGACAATTTGGTTCATTGTGTAAGGGAAAATTTGAGAGAAAATCACTAGAGATAGATGGTTGATTAATAGTCTGCCTAATGATTTTGTCTCCTACTGATTGATCATGGATCTGTTAAACTAATTTAGGGGAATTCTTATCATCCACTTTATATTCGACCTCTTTTACTTTAGAAACCATTATAACATCTATGAGAGTGTGACAACTGCCATCTTTTAAAATCAAGATTTCTTCTTCGACGGGAGGAGACATCGTTGACAAAGAATGATAAGAGGTGACGTTTTCATTTTGTAAAAGATGATGTTTCTCATGATTTGCCAAAATGAAATAAGTTGACAAAAATTGTGGTGATTCAAAATCTTCAAGATCAACATAAAAATGTGAACCATCTTGAGATTGAGTGTTAGTGCTCAATTCAGATTGGTTAACAATTAATTGATTTTGGTTATCTAAGAGAGAAACGAGATATTCAAACCATCCATTAATAAGTGACATTTATTTCAAAGGGAATCTAGTACAAACATGTATGAACCTAATTGCAAAATCATTGAATGATTCACCATTTTCTTTCCTTAAGCAACTTAATTCTTCACTTAATTCATCATAATCATAATTGTCAAAATTTGATAAAAAATCAATTACAAACTCAGACAAAGAATGAATTGAATTAGCCAGAAAATATTCAAACCAATATTTAACCCGACCTCGGAAAGTGAGAACGAACAATATGCATGTAACATTAGGATCAATGATATTATGTCTTAAACATTTATAAAAAAAATTAGAAATATGGTCTATTGCAGATGTGTTCCCTTCTGTAGTAGACGAATAAATTCACATCAATTAATTCTACAAACAAAACAGTAACTGCTACTTGATTTTAGAAAATTCAATAATTCCTTTTAATTTAGCACATACGCAAGTTAAATTTAACAACACATATTAATTTTATAACAGAATAAAATAAATACATAATTTTAAAATACCTTGGTCTGATGCTAATTCCTCCGTCGATCTGGTTGTTTGTTGTTGAAATAGATCAAACACTGCCCAAACCTTGTTCCACCCTGCCAGCTAGGACAACTTCCTAGCTTCAGGATATCATATGGATATCCTGGCCCTCGTGCCCAAAACCTCCAGCAAACCGGTGCCCCCTGTACTGATCCAATCCAACTACCGAACTCAAACTCTCCTCTCTCTCTGCAAATCCAAGAGAAATCTCCAAAATCCAACTCCCCGTAGAATGATCCTCCCTCCTTCCTTCGTAAAATTCCTCCCCCCATATCCCTCCTCCACCGCCTTCTTTTCATATACTTCCTTCCTTCACATTTATTACCTTATCCCCTTATAATTAATGTCTTATCCCTTTATAATTAATATCTTATCCCTTTATATTCAATGTCTTATCCCTTTCCGTGTACGCAAGTCTTTAACAAATTAAACTTATAATTTATTAACCCTATTAATTTAATACCCATGTCAATGAATGTAACATGTAATTAATTAATCAATTAATTAATC
>SNQJ01S0001944.1:52460-76616 GCA_010110895.2 Picea sitchensis | reverse complement strand
TGTCCTTGGTGCGACTTTGTTACCATATGGTGGTGGCCTTGAGCCCCCTCCCCTAGGAAATGTCCTCAGGGCCTTTCCTACAAATCCCAGGCGATGCGGAAATGTTGGTCTTGTACCCCCGGTTAATTTCATGTGTTCTTCTGCATAATGCACATTTTCCACTGCTTATGCTACTGAAGATGGTTTCCACATCCACACCATATCTCTTATCTTACGGTTCAATCCATAGATGAAGTGCTCTGCCTGTCATTGGTTATTGTCCATATACGAAACATATTTGACCAGTTCCATAATATGATCTCATATTCTTCCACAGTTCTTTTTCCTTGTACTAAGGCATGAAATGTCCCTACCTGTTGTTCCTCGTAGTATTCTGGTAGATATTTCCTTTGGAACCTTTCCTCGAAAAGTTCCCAAGATATTGTGTCTGGGGTAAGGTGTAGTTGTCTTTCTAGGTTGCCCCACCAGTTCAAGGCGTTGTCTCTTAATTGAAAAATGGCAATCTTTGCTTTTGAGTTGGATGCATAGTCCCTTAAGGAAAAACACCTTGTCATGCCTTCCAACCATGCTTCTGCGTGTTCACTAGTGCGACCCCCGGCAAACTCCGGAAGCTTGATCTTCTGCAATTCTCGCATGATGTCTTCAGGTGGAGGTCCTCCCCCTAAATCCCTTGACACTTCTAGATTATCCATTCCAGACAGTGGGGGTTCCATTTCAGTCCCTGCCGGTTGTCACCCCTTTAAAGTCTCATTAATGGCTAGTTCAGGCGATGGTGGTGGTGACACTGGCGATGTTGGCGGTGCTTGCAGCGATGCTCCCCTGCCTCGACTCACTCGAGTCTTGACCATCCTGTATGCTTTAACCTGCATCAACCAAGTTGTCAGGGTGAGTTCGAGGATGTTTCAAATTAGTGTTACTCAAACTAGAAACAGAGTTAGGCGTAAGTTTTCTTTACTTGTCTGTAAACAAACATTACTCCTTTAGGGGATTGGCTAGGTTAGGATTATGATTAAGCATCTAAGCTTGATTTATTCATCCCTATGAAAAAAAAATATTGGTTCCCTTACCCTGCAGCTACACTAGCCTTTCACCGTACTCGCCAATAGCTATGCTTACTCACCTAGTGCATATGCAGCCTCCTCCCCGCCTGTCCTAGTCTCAGTCCTTTTAACTTTTCGCTTATAGATAAATATCCTTTGGTGCTTAACTCGTGAGATTTTCCCTGGCACGTAGTGTTGGTGTTGTCAAATGTTGCATTGAGATTTAGCGTTGACTTTGACTGGTGGAATGGAGTGGAGGGACTTGGCACTCGGCACAATGAATTGTGTGTACAGTCTCGCGAACCTAACTCTTGGACAATCTGAGTTTATACTTGGGATACAAAGATCAGTGGCACCAAATAAGCCTTTACCTTGATTTTCGGTGCATTCACTAATTATGATTCAACTCGGTTAGTTGGCTCCAGATCAATAGGTTAGGTAATAAGCCAGTTAGTCTTAATCTTCATACTGTATCTTCCTAATAATAATACTACTCTTCTCCCGACAGTGTTACCATTAATCTGAATAAATAAAATAATTTATTTGTAAAGACTTATGAGGGCACATTGGTGTTAGTGTTCTTTTTAAGGTGCTTCGCTTGGTGGGTGGTCTTGGGTTCAAAACCCATGGACCTCTAAAATTTGTACTTAGCCCTATATTATTAAATTATTTAAATTAAAACTCATAATTATATATATATATATATTTAAATAATTTAAATTCACACAAGTCTATTAATACTTTTTAAATAAATTATTAAAACTAAAAATTAATATATAAAAAAAAATAATAATATAGTCATTCGAAACCTATTAATACTTTTTTTTTATAAATTAATAAAACTAAAAATTAAAATATATAAAAAAAATGATAATATAATTATATATATAAAAAAATCTTACTCACAGTTTGGCGAGAGTTTAATGTGCTCCGTGGAATTCGTTTTCAACCTTTAAGGTCGGGCTTCTGGCATGAGGTCCACATGCCCGGCCTCTGGCTCTCAGTACCAAAAACCTAATCTCTTCCTTAACCCTAACGCTCCCTCACTTCCGCCTCTTTCCTCTGCCGCCTCTCGCCTCTTTCCTCTGCTCTTGGTGCTGGTGTTATTCTGGTTGTGTTATTGTTTTGAATATATTCTCATGTCATTAAGTAGTTTAGGGTTTCAATTTCTTTTATGTCTCTGTAAATTCCCTGTTGTCGAGCCTCCCTAGCTTGTTGGTGGATTATGATATTCAGTGTGTATATGCTAATGCAATCTTGACAGATTTTATTCAGGTATGTGTATACTTCTCAATTTTTCACTTCTTTCAGGGTTCCATTCGAAGGATGTGATCTAAAAATGAAGAAGACTTATAAAATTGGAAATATTTGCAAGTAAAGTTTATGTGTTAAAATAAAATGGATCAACTTTGCAACACATCATTAATAGTATTTACTCATTTAAGACAAAAATAAAAAACAGCATAATCAATGAACATAAGCACATAAACATAGAAAATGATAAAGGAGATCACCCCTCTCTTGGGATACATCTCCTGGTCCAACTTCTAATGGATCATTACTATTAATTTCTCAAAGTTCTCAAAAACGTGCTTTACAATGCTCAAATTGACTAACAGATTGCTCCAATGGCTTCAGAGTGTCCAAAAACCCCTAGCTGGGATTTTTCGGCACCTCGTTTGGCCAAAAAATGAAGAAGTTAGGCTTCCTGGAAGTCCCCCCTTCAAGCTTGTTGTCTCTGCATCTACAAATTGCACCCTTGTTCATGCAACCTAGCACACATGCTATTTAAAGCATAAAAACCCAGCACCGAACACAACTGTGCCAATGGTGTGAACTGTAGGACGATTATGGGTGCGCCAGCCCTAACCGCCAAGCTCTCGGGCACATGGGTCGTCCATAAGAAAAAGGGCTAGCCTTTATGACCCAACAGTTAAGAACCAAGTGTTGGGTGCATTGAAACCATGCTAACCATTTGAACACTCCCGCACACTCTGTGGCAAGGTCACATGCCATGGGTCATGTGACCGGAGGCACAACCGTTTGCCATATGTAAAACCCACGCACTTTGTAATTGTGGTCATATATGGAACTGGGGCTAGGCTCCATGTGTAACACCAACTCGCATGTAAACAATATGATATGGTCATATGTGTAACATAATAGAACCACAGGTCGGGGCTAAACCCCGGCCCGACCCCCCGCCAAATCAAACGTTACATTAATTCAAATAGTTTATAATACATATAGTTAACAAGGAACAACGTCTGGCCCATTGGCAGGGCAGAATTTGCAAAGGCTTTGACCGGTGGGGGAGGTCCAAGGTTCGAATCCCATGAACTCCATATAATTTTTAACCAATATAATGATGCCACGTGGCAACCCATGATTGGGACACGTGGCATCCAACCACAAACCAAAAAATGCCATGTGTCAAAACATGATTCACCCAACTGTCAGCCAATCAAAAACTGCCACATAACCCCTACCACGTCAGTGTACGGACTCTACAACGTCAACCTGTACTGACTGTATGGACTGCACAGTCAGCGTCCCTTTTTTTGCCTGTTTGACGATTCAAATAGATCGCAATATATCTCGCTCCCGACGTCTGTTTGAAATGAAACGAGTTGCGTTGGGTTCGCAACAATGAGGCCTACGCTCTCGTTCAATTTGAAACGATTCTGAGCACTTTGAATTTTTGAGCAAAATTTGATCCCCTGATCAGGATGTTTCTTGCATTTGTCTGTCTTCTTTTTACGCTTCACCATTGAATGCAGTGTATGCTATTGATTTTGAATTCTGTAAACTCCGTAGATACTATATTTGATGTGTATACAGTCAGCTCAATGAGAAGAAGTCCAGGAAAGAATCACAGTCTAGACTTTGAGTAAAAATTCAAGACACTAAAACCCGAAGCAATTTGTACAGACATACCATTAAAGGGAAAATAAAACCCAAGTCATGGCTTCTGTCATGGGTGTCTCGTCAAGCCTTCAAGTTTTATCTCTAGAAGTTTCCAGAAGAGTCCCCATGCCAATTTCAGGAGCTCTTTCCTCGTCTTCCTCTTCATTTTTAAATTCAGTAGATAGAGGACACTTCCTCGACCTCCCCGTGTCGAAAAAATCCTCAAAAAGAACAATAGAGTCTTTGTTGAAGAGAGGTTGCACTTAATTTCATGTTTACGAGTTCACAAAGTTTTCCCCTTCCCCTGGCTTAAAATCCTCCACACTACAGAGCTCCGCTGCAGTCTCTTCCCCCAATTCAATCATCAGTGAAGAAGATTTTAAGGGACTAGGGTTATCCTCTGGGAGTAGTTTGAACCTTTCAGATGATTATGATTAGGAGGATGAAATTGGAAATGATGTCGTAGTGGACAACAATGATGGAAATCTTGAACTTTCGGGTCTCAACTTATCTCAAGAGCTCATGGAAGCGCTCGCTAATTGGGGCATCACACATCTCTTCCCTATTTAGGTTTGTTTCCTTCTTGAAGGTAGCAAACTGTGATTTTATTTACAATAGAGTTAATGCTGACTTGCATCACGTCAGTAGTTAGTTCGCAAAATTTAAGTATTTGGTTAAATGCAACTTTGCAGGTTTGTACAGTTCCACAAAATCTATAGGCTTTTTGACCTAACAGTGTGTGTGTGTGTACGATATAATTAAAGCATGTTCTAAATAAGTGGAAAAATGTGTTACTCCTGCCACCTTCAGAGTAGATGTGATAGATTGTTTGCAACTTCATAAGCCATAACACTGTTTATTGCTACTCTAATTTTCTCAAAAGCGTTGGTTAGCAGGTTGCAAATTTCTAACCAGCAGTCATGATTCGAACTGTTCGCAATTTACCTCTGTTGCATAAACAACATAGATGTTAATGCCCAAAGGGAAGGCCCTTGAACAACGAACCCAACACTAGTCTATTGTTAGTGTTTGATAGATAGTGGATATTTTTCAGAACAATGCTTGCTTATGCAAAAAACCCTAGTTAGGGTCATTGCATTCATTTCCAAGGCCATGGAGACGGGGTCGTCCACTACTTCATCGTTGAAGACAGATTAGCCACAGAGTTTAACTCCTAAATATTCATTTTTAGGGTTTCAAAAGAACGTATTTTTTCAAAGTTGCACCACCATGGATACCAGGTTTGGTTAGGGACAACCCTAGCGATCTTTGGACCGAGTATTGTTACTTGAAAATTTCAGTAAGATTTTTGATTCAGGATAACTAACAGTCAGTGTGAAAAGTGGCGCTTATCTCAACACAGGATCGATTGAGAAGTAGTAAGTTTATTGGGTATTCATATTTCCCTTGTTTTACTTTGGTAAATTTGTTTTTACATTTTCAATATGTATTTCTTTTATATTTGTATTTGTGTTAAAATTTATGTGTTTGGTTTGCAGGTTAGGCGGAGCTGGAGTTGGAGCTGGGAACTTGGCCCATAGGCCCAGATTTCAAACTAAGATGATCTGATACCATGTGTAGTAGCCGAATAAATTCACATCAATTAATTCTACAAACAAAATAGTAACTACTACTTGATTTTATAAAATTCAATAATTCCTTTTAATTTAGCACATACGCAAGTTAAATTTAACAACACATATTAATTTTATAACAGAATAAAATAAATACATAATTTTAAAATACCTTGGTCTGATGCTAATTCCTCCATCGATCTGGTTGTTCGTTGTTGAACTGGATCAAACACTGCCCAAACCTTGTTCCACCCTGCCAACTAGGAAAACTTCCTAGCTCGAGGATATCATATGGATATCCTGGCCCCCGTGCCCAAAAACTCCAGCAAACCGGTGCCCCCTGTACTGATCCAATCCGACTACCGAACTCAAACTCTCCTCTCTCTGTGAAAATCCAAGAGAACTCTCCAAAATCCAATTCCCCGTAGAATGATCCTCCCTCCTTCCTTCGTAAACCTCCTCCCCCCATATCCCTCCTTCACCGCCTTCTTTTCATTTACTTCCTTCCTTCACATTTATTACCTTATCCCCTTATAATTAATATCTTATCCCCTTATAATTAATATCTTATCCCTTTATATTCAATGTCTTATCCATTTCCATGTACGTAAGTCTTTAACAAATTAAACTTATAATTTATTAACCCTATTAATTTAATACACATGTCAATGAATGTAACATGTAATTAATTAATCAATCAATTAATCAAATTGTAACCATTAATTAATTAATAAATATTTAATTAGTATCATTATACCAATCTTTGTTTAATTAATAATATGTTAGAAAAATTAATTACCTAATAAATTTTACTTAATAATTCTCTAAACATATATTCTACTAGGGTTGTTACACCTTCACCATCAAAGGTGAGTTTTGAAAAGAGATCATCTGTCTTGTTGGGAATAACTCGTAATGTGACAATGAAATCATGTTCCAAAATAGTGATTTGGGCAAGAGCCATGAAAAATTAAGAATTTGAAGAGATTGACTCCAAATAGTAAGATTCTCATCTAACTTGCCTTGTAGTGCATTATAAGATGACATATAAGAAGGATTTATAAATCTGGAATTATGAAAGGCTGTGGGGTGAAGCATTTAATCATTAAATCGACCTCATCCCTCCTTCTAACGCCATTTTTTAATGGGAAAATTTGACATGCCTTCAACTGGAAGAATAGATCTGGATTGGGGTTGTCTAAATAACCCAAGTCGTTTGGTGTAACCTATTCTAATGGGTTTAATGGCTCCGTTAGCCAACTAGGGTCCTAAAAAAAGGAAAAGAAAGGTACTACTTAATGCTAAAACTATAATAATATATATATACTTTAATCTAATAATTTACAAATGTATTAAACAAAAAGGTAGATATGAACATGTCATTTATGAACAAAATAATTATAGGTTGCAAGTTTTAGTGAAAGCCTTGCAAAATCAATGTTTGGTAGTTGTTTTCAAAAGCAGATAAAGAAAGCACATTTTTTTATATTTTTTGTTTTTTCATCATAAATCTATGAATCATAAATAAAACATGATTTGAAACAAATACAAAGAGATGGTCAAAGCTGATCAAATAACTTTCTTGTTTCACTAATAACTAAAATAACAAAAATTAGAAGCAAATAAAGCCAACTTGTTACTAGTTTCTTAATGTGTCTATGCCTCTGTACGATCCAAAACTCGAGTTGTCTCGCCTGCGAAATAAATCTGCAGCAGGCTCGTACTAACGTCTCCTGAATAAATTCAACATATCTATTTACAGCTAGGATATAATAACATAATACTAGACACGTATGATCGAGCGAAGTTGTAATTATGAATAATTACAGTAAGAAAAATCTTTATGTGAAGCATTCATTTTATGAATCAATTAAACATTAGGTATAAATCATGATATTATAATTGATATAACAATCACAGTCATAGAATATGGAACAACAAGTTATAGACAAGATTTTAAAGCATTCAATGAAATGGAATATCATATGCTAAAGAGGGAAAATATGCATAACATATCAATATTTCATAATAAAAAGGAAAAACATAGATGGAACAATTTTCACATTGGTCTAAAGCCAAATGCGGATCAGTTGTCCATATAGTTTTGCAAGTCACATGCCTATAATCTATTCCATCCAATATGATCATTACTTACAAAATGAATGGTATTTAAAGTGACTTGAAATCACATTCTCCTATCTCACAGGATAGGATAGGATTTCATAAAATCAAAAATATTAAAAAAATAGTGGGCTATCAACCACTCATAACAGAGTTGGTTTTAATAAAAAAATGATCAAAGTTTTTTCAAAACAAACAGAAAAGAAACTACTAATCATTCAGAGGCATAATCGAATATGTTTCCCCCAGATGATCAGCAAAAGGATCTACTATTTCCTGAAAAACAAAACCAAAATAAGTTAGAAAATTACCCATAAGTATTTTCTAATGTTTTTATTTAAAAAGAGACTTGGCTACAAAATCGAAAGATTCTGTAGCAAGTCTTAGTTTAGCAAACAAAATCAAATTCCAAATCGATTTAATTCAAAATAGATAACATGAATAAATAAAGAGAGAAAATTGTTTTACCATTTAAAAATTGACTAAAGATGGGTCAGGTAGTTCATAATTTACTATCGCTTTGACACTTGCTGCATTTTTTATTACTATGTTTCTTGATCTCTTGATGCATTTAGCTTTCCTCTCTGTGTGCACTTTGAGGTAGAGATTTTCTTGTCTCAATGATTCATTTTGAGTGGTAATCATTTTAATCCAGGCCTTAAGAATGGGTATGTCAGTGTAATACCGCTCGATCCAATGGAAACAAACATCACACTCTACAAAAGGAATGGCAAGTTGATGAAGCGTACAGTCAAACATGGATGTATCAACCTTACCTTCTATTTTCCCTTGATTATGCCTAATACCAGAGAACCCCTCCTCACCTTTCAGGCATGGTGGCCAAGTCATCACAAAGTCGTAGGGTTTAGTAGGAGCAATAACTTTATTACTATAACCTTGACAATCCAAGTCTTCCAAATCTAGAAAATCTTCTATTTCAAAGTCCAGGACCTCATCGACCTCGATCGGACCGATCAAGCTCAGATGATTGTCATTTCGGTTCCTCAATTTACTTGAAATTAGGCGACCTACCTTTTTGTTCTGGAACCCTAAGTCTGTGCAGTTTTGCTTTGTTTGTTTGCAAGGTTTCTCAACATTCAACTTTACAATAATGTTCGGGCTAGCATCAATCTTAAGCATAAGAGGTTCAATTACCTCCAATTCAACAGTGTTTTTCTTAGGAAATCCTGTAGATGAAGGCTTACTTGGCATCGCTGCTTCTAGAAGGTTTATGTTAAGAGAGTCTGGTATATTTCTTGAAATACCAAGTTGGTTTTTAATCAGTGGCTCGCCTAAGTCAGGGTTTATTACAAGAACGGTCATGGAAAAACTATTCCTCATCAAAACATTATCCCAATAGTCTTTTGTGGTTGACAAGTGATTAATCAATAGAATCTTAATCAATCCGTGATGGAACAGACTTGAATCAACACTCTGTCTCTTATATCTTTTGGACATTTTATAGAGACTTATCAACAAATACAATTCCATGATTAATTCAAAACCAATGAAAAGCATGAGTAAGAAAATATGATAGAGGAAGAATAATTTGTATCAACCCTCATAGGTCACAAATTGTTTGAGAATCAACAATAGGCTATTCCACCTAGGTTTAACTAGGGAGATGGGAATACCTTTTTTGCAACAGTTGATTTTTTAGGACGTCATAAACATGCTCCAGGGTACTCCAATTTGTGAGTTTTTGAAACATTTCTCTCATGTGGATGGAAGCCCTATTGATTCACTTACAAACCCCTCAGTTATCTCTAACTGTGTGTCCCAAAAATTTTCTCTACAACCATCTAACGTCTGCGCGAAAGCCTGCACCAGATGAAGGTTATAGCCTTCAAATATTTTAAGGAAAACATCCCAACCTTGTATTTTTAAGTCCTCGATTGCATCATCATGAGAGAGAAAATATTGGAACCCATTCGGATCCAAACGAACAATAGGAGCCATGACAAATGTGACCATAAAGTAATAGGAATAACTCAAAATAGTTTCAGGTTTGAATTCTAGGAGCAATAGGAACAAATCTGAATGGATAGTGGAGAAACACCCATACAAAATCCTGTGTGTTATCATAGCATGGGTAGTGGGAGTAAACACCAAGGGTTTGATCGTAAATTCTTTTACCATTCCTTGTAATGAAGACCAGACATACAGAGTATCAAAACCCTATGAATGCAATGAATGGCTCATTAATACGTTAAGCCAACGACGCGAGGTAAGGATGCGAGTACACTAGGCATGCTTTCATTTGAATGTCTTTTGATATGACAATTAAGTTCATGAGAGGAATAAGCAATGTATCAAAGGCTCTTAATAAATTGAATATAAACTATCGAAACATACAATAACTAGATCAAAACCCCAAAACATCTAAAATATGTCATTCAAACATTACATTTAGATCTCATGTAATCATGGTTACCTTCAAAAGGATGCATTCCAAGGAATACAACTTATAACACAAGGCTAGGTTTTATGTTTGATTCATCATTACAGTCATGAATCAAACATAAAAAAAAAAACTAAAGCGCAGATAATAAGAAATTAATCAAATATTTATTAACCCAGTAATTATCTCAAAATTCTCAAAAAAGTTTACGAAATCGAGGTGAAGGTAGCTACGGAAAATGCAATTTCTTGTTTAAATATCAAAATCGTGTGGGGCTGCCAACACCTTCCACCAAGCTCTGACATGAGGAAGGAATTTAAGGAGGGAGAAGGTGATCTTTTCACTGTCGGAAACCTTTTGGACATAGTAATAACCTTCTAGCATATTCAACCATTTTTCTAAAGCATCGACATCTATCTGGCCTTCAAATAAGGGGATGTCAAAATTAAATTATACCTTGAAGGGTGTCGTACTTGCGAAATGGATTCTTATTGAATATGTTGCAGTCATCACCATCGGTAGCATTCAAAGGATCTGAGAAAAGTTGTCCATCATCTTGTTCCTTTTTTTCACGAGGGATTCCTCGAGTAACGTCTTGAAAGGATTTCCTGCTTTGTCATATCTCTTTTCTTCCTCCATGCCAGGTCGCTTGGGCTAGTGAGAGAAGTTGTCCTCAAGCGAAACTAGCTCAAGACCCAACTCTCTATACCCTGACCTTGTTGGGGACCTTCTCTAAGAAATGACAAGGAGCAGCCTACTCTGATACCACTGATCCATATTATTTTGAGAATGACATGAAGCCAAGAATATAATCGATATATAACAAGGAAATACATAAAGATAATGCAGAGAACATAGAAATATAGTGAAAACCAACTTCTTTTAATGAACAAGAGAGAAAAAAACTATAGAACACAAACTGGCAGAATGGGGTAGCCTATCTTTGAAAATAAAGAGGTGTTGGCTACACTTCATTCGTAACAAGCGTTACATCACACTCCATAGCATGATTAAAGGGATTCCTTCACCTCAATTATATATGAGTGAATGAGAGGAGAACAATTCCCATGATGCATGTAGGATAAAGTGGACTAATTTTATAAAATGTCATAGGCATGTAAAGAACTAGGACTTCTCAGGAAGTCACCCATCCTAGTACTACTCTAGCCTCACCACGCTTAACTACAAATCTCTAATGGGATCCAATGCATTAACGCTATGATGTAGGAATGTACATAATACCACTAGGAAATAATTACATGATGTATATAATTAAAAAATGAAGTTGACATTAAATTCCAGTCCCCATAAAAAGAGTGAATATCGTGGTTTATCAAAACCATCGGCTCAAAATGGTGATTCAGTGGAAAAGGTGGATGGCCATTGATATCCATCTGGATCATTCTCGGTGGCAGCTGGTTACTTTATACATTGGTATCAGAGCTTCTGGTTCAGCACTGGACTGGTATGGGCCAGAAATTTTATGAATTTGTCAAATTAGTTGTTGCAAATTTTTCTGTGATGAATTTGGGTGGAAAACGAAGAAGGACAGAAGTGAAATCCCCAAATTATGAGTAGATTTCAAATTTCAGTTCTTCAGAGTAGTTAAAGAAGTGATTTATGGTGTCAATTTATAGTTGAAAAGTTGAATTCGGCCTTGGAAGATAAATTCCTATGTGTTTCATGGTGACTGTGTAGTTTCATAGATCGACAACACAGACTAATTCGACCTGGAGAATCAATGATCAAGATTCAATCATAGAGGTTTGAGAAATGAATTCTTGATAGGCATTCGGGAAGGAGGGTTCGTAAATGCCCTGGAGTTGGGAGTCATTAGAAGAGACGCCTGATGGTAGAATATCGAAAGAATGAGAGGCATTAAATCAATCGAGATCATTCTCAACCGTTAAATCTTGCAAATATGTTCTTTGGGAAAATTATTTTAAGAAAATCTCATTTAGAAGAGTTCCAATGTTATCGAAAATTAATATTCTTCGATACCCTCCTTTTTAGAGTGGTGAAACTTCACCAATCTTATGAAATCCAAATGAAATTTTTTGACAATATCGAAAGGGAATATTCTTCGATACCCTCCTTTTTAGAGCAGTGAAACTTCAACAATGTTATGAACTACGAATGAAAAGTTAGGATGTTATAGAAAGGAAATATTCTTTGATACCTTCCTTTTCAGAATAGCGAAACCTCACCAATCTTTTGAACTCCAAATGAAAAGCTTTGATAGCATCAAAAGGGAATATTCCTCGATACTCTCTTTTTAGAGTCCCATTTGAGCTCGATACTTAAAAAATATGAATGGGAACCTTTTACAGACATTCCATATCTCTTCTGAGTTGATATCGATGGTGGATATTGTTCCGTTGGAAAAACTGCTACATAGTTTCAAAAACAAAAAACCAAGTCTGGAGCCATTTTCTTATTTTGGCCATAACCATAGAATATTAAGTCATATTTGGATGAAACATATGGGTTTTGTCCGGAAATATAATCCCTACAAAATTTATACATAGGGTCATTGTCTATTTCATTTTGTATTTATAAAATATGACGAAATAATGGTTTTTAAAGATCTGGGTCTAGATCATTGGAAGAGGTCCAAATTAAGCTAAAATTCATTGAGAGTGTCCAAAAAGAAGAAAAATAAATAAAACATGAACGGACTGAATAAATATTAAGGGTATTAGAATGGGGATACTGAAATAGGCCAAAATCCACTATTCTAGGCCATTTTTTTTAGATTTTTGAGATTTTCGGAGGAAATGTGACCCCGGATCACAAAACTGAAAAACTTTCATTTACTCAAAATTTTATACACCCATCAAGAAGATCAAATTTGGTTTATTGAAAATTTTCTAGAAGTACACATATTAAGAGAGAGCTACTTTTGCCAAAAAATATGTCTGGAAAGAGGTGAAAAGGGCAAAATGGTCATTTTTATGAAAGTTTTTATGAAAAGGGCAAAATGGTCATTTTTATGAAAGTTTTTATGAATTCCTTGTCATTTTTATTATCTCTACCTCATAGAAAAGTTTATGTATTTCATGATATATTTTCTTCTGTAGTTTACTGAAGTTGGCATTTCAATAAAATTTCACCAATGAAGAATGCACAAATGGGGTGAAATTGGCTTTTTCGAAAAGCCATAACTTTCAACTCAGAAATAATATTGGGGAAAGATTATTGTATTTGGAAATATGATTCATAGGAGAATTACCTAGAACTATTATAATTTGGATAATTGGGATATAATTATTCATAAATTGAGCAGAAAAAAGTACATGTAGCATTAATTGACAACTTTTTTTATGATATGCATATTTCTAAAAAAAAGTGTTTCTTCCACATTTTGCAAAATTAGGGGGTATAAACATACCATTTCAGTATAATAATTCATATTCAATAAATGGAATAAGGAGAGATATCCTTTAATCATGATAAAGAGGCCAAAGGACAAAATATCAGTGTTAGTAATGCAGAGATAGAATCAAATGGACACAAGGGAAGAGGGGAGCAAGAAACATTAATAAAGACAATGAGAAGCATATGAATATAAGTACATAGCTACAACACAGATAATGAGAGACTGATAAGAGGAATAAATAAGATAAATGATCAAGTGATGCAAATCCTAAATCGGTTGCAGAGACGAACAAAGAAATGATCAAACTCAAGACATGAGGAAGAGGGAATATATCATGAAAGAAGAGATAGTTATTCAAGAAGTGCTAGAATAACTCATATACACCACTCACCTCCTTACTAATCAAGGAAATTTTATGCATCTAAATATTCGATAAGTAGTCCATAGGTGTCTCATGTTAGGCACCAAAGAAGAAGACATAAACTGGACAATTTGCAAGGAGAGACGAGGAAGCTTAAGCCACCATCCTTTTATGGTGAAAGAGAAAGGGAAGGTGAATTTGAAGCATGGTTTCTTGGACTCGAGAGGTATTCCCAATTGCATAACTACTCATCAAGCCTAGAAGCTAGAATTTCCACTTACCATCTACATGGAAAAGTTGTTATGTGGTGGGATAAATTTAATCAAGTTGAACACATAAATGAGATAAGGATCACTTGGAATCAATTCAAGAAATATTTTCAAAAGGAGTACCTTTCAGAGAACTTATATGACAAGAAAATTCAAGAGTTCTTTGAACTCAGGCTAGGAAGCATGACCATGTCAGAGTATGAAAATAAGTTCTTGTGACTGCTAAATTATGTGGGGTTTATAAAGGATGAGATGGTGAAAATAAATAGGTTTTTGAGTGGAGTTCCTTAATTCTATTAAGAGAAGATTCAATATGATGAGCCCATGATGTTGACTGAGACCATCAGGAAGGCTAAGTACCTATATGAACAAGGAAAGGACAGATAGTCTTTACAGAAATATTGGAAGGATAAGAAAAAAGAGAAGTATGATCGGAGAAAGAAAGGATTCCAACCTCCTTTTAATAGAAATAGCCCAAAAACAAATCATCAATAACAACCTTCTAAGGATGAATCCAAGAGAGAAGACTCCTTGGGAAAAAGGGGAAGACCACTAATCAAATGTTGGGGATGCAAAGAATATATCTTTTACCAGGATTAACCTCAAAGAAAATACAAATTGAATATAATGCACAACATCCAAGAGGCTACAACAGTAGAAGAAATGGGAAGAATTTATGCATCCTTAAAAGATCGACAAACATAGTACAAATCCAATATGATTGAGGTGGAAGGTAAGATAATTAATCATCCTATTGTTATTTAAATTGATTCAGGAGAAAGACATTGTTACATTGATACTAAAATAGTGGATAGATTACATTTGGAGAAAAATAATCTTGAAAAATTGAGTTTGGTTCAGCTAGCCACTAGAACCAAAAGAAGGATCAATGATATGGTCAAAGGTTGCTCCATAAGTATTAACAGAGTGAATACTAATGATGATATAAATATTATACCATTGGTATCTTATGATGTTCTAATTGGAATGGATTGGTTGGAAAAACATCAGGTTGTCCTATATTGTCATAACAAGACATTTACATGTCTTTATGAAAAAGGAAAACATAGCACTATGAAAGGAGTTCCAATATCCATTTCTATAAGGTATATTTCAGCCTTACATATTAAGAGATGTTTTAGGGAACAATGTCAATTGTATGCAACCCATGTGGAGGAGCCAGAAAAGACAAAAGGGCCAAGCCTTGAATATTTTTCAATACTGCAAGAGTTTGAAGATGTATTCCAATAAATACCAGGGTTTCCACCAAAGAGGGAGATATATTTATCTATTGATTTAGTACTAGGAGTTTCCCCAGTATAAAAAACACCTTACATAACAAGTACACTAGAATTAAAGGAATTAGAAATGCAAATGGAAGAATTGTTGAAGAAAGAGTACATACATCCAAGTGTTTCACGTTGGGGAGCACCAGTACTCTTTGTCAAAAAGAAGGATGGAACATTGAGGCTATGCATTGACTTTCAACAACTAAATAAAGACATTGTGAAGAACAAATTCCCTCTACCTAGAATTGATGACCTCTTTGATCAACTAAGAGTAGAAAACATACTTTCAAAAATAGACTTAAGATCGAGATACCATCAAGTAAGAACCAAGGATGAATACATCAATAATACAACCTTTAGAACCAGGTATGGGAATTATGAATTTGTAGTGGTACCATTTCGACTGTCCAATGCACCAACTATCTTTATGTGCTTAATGAATGGCATATTCAGAAATTATTTGGATAAGTTTGTCATAGTATTATTGGATGACATACTTATCTATTATAAGTCATAGGAAGATCATGAACATCACCTAATATTGGTATTTCAAGTGTTGAGGGAACATCATTTGTATGCCAAGATTAGTAAGTGGTATTTTTCCCAAGAACAGATACATTAATTGGGACACATTATTTCAGAACAAGGCATAGTAGTGGATCCAAAGAATATTTAATCCATTAGAGGATGGACAACACCAAGGAATGTTTCAGAAGTCAGATATTTTATGGGATTAGTTGGTTACTATAGAATATTTATAGCAGGGCTCTCTAATATTTCTCATCCCATTGCTTCTTTGCAAAAGAAGGGAATTAAATTTGAATGGACTGATTGTGAAGGGAACTTTAATTTTTTGAAAGAATTACTTACTAGTGCACCTATTTCAAATATTATTGACCCAAATGAAAGTTTTGTGGTATATACAAATTCATGCAAGGAAGGACTTGGTGGAGTCCTCACTCAAAATGGACATGTCATTGGTTATGAGTCTACAAATCTTAAAGAACATGAGAGGAACTATTCCATGCATCACTCGGAACTTGCTACCATTGTTCATGCATTGAATATGTGAAGATGTTATTGATTACATTGCCATATGTATGTAATGTCAGAGATTTAAGGATGAGCATAGGCACCCAACGGGTTTGCTAGAACCAATTCCAAAGAAGAAATGGGAAGTGGTAACCATTGATTTAATAAATAAATTGTCCAAGACAACAAGGAAACATGAGTCAATAATGGTAGTGGTTGATAAATTGACAAATGATGCTCATTTTTTTATTGTAAACATGACTCATACAACAACTAATATTGTAGAAATTTAAATCAAGGAGATTGGTAGGTTTCATGGGATACCTAAGGAAATTGTTTCAGATAGAAGATATAAAGTTTAGTTCGAACTTATGGAGGGGATTGTTAAAAGGATTTTTTACAAATATGAACTTTAGCATAGCATGCCATCCACAGTGAGATGGATTGACAGAGAGAGACAACCAAGTAATTGAAGACATGTTGAGAATGTATTTGATGGATAAGGCATACAAGTGGGAAGATTACTTGCACTTGGTTGAGTCTTCTTATAATAATTTCTTCCTTGTAACAACTAGGTTCTCCATCAATAGAAACCAAAGCCACAGATGAAACATAATTTTCATACCTTGCAGGAAGATTTCAGACCCGTGTAGATTTCCTTAGATATGATTGAGGGATATCTTCAGTTTCCTAGATATTTTCTTCATCTTGTTCTTCTAGAACGTTTTCATTCTCCTCCCTTTCTGAATATGGTTGAGTCTCCAACTGAATTTGTTGAACTTGCGGTACACGTTCTTTCATCACTTCAACATCTACTGGTTTTGATTTTAAGAGTGAGGATTCATCAAATACTACATCTATGCCTATGATGAGTTTGTGGGTACTAGGATCCAACAATCTATACCCCGTAACTCCACCACCATAACCAACAAAGACATATCTCTTTGATCTAGGATCTAACTTAGAACATTGATCTTTATAAATAAGAGCATAAATGTCACAACCAAATATTCTTAGATTTGAATAATCACATGAATGTCCTGTCCATGCCTCTTATGGAATATTACAATTTATTGGAGTTGATAGTGACTGATTTATCATATCACATGTTGTAAGAACTACTTTTGCCCATAATTTCTGCTACAACTTGGAACTATTGAGAATGCTCCTTTCTCTCTCTATAAGATTCATATTCATGCATTCAACAACACCCTTTTGATGAGGATTATAAACTTTGGTATTATGTCTTTCGATCCCAACTTCCTTGGAATAGTTTTCAAATTCCACAGGTGTTAACTCACCTCCATTATCTATTCTTCAAAACTTGATTGACCTATAAGTGCTCTTTTCCACCAAATATTTGAAATTCTTAAAAGTATTAAATACATCGACTTTTTTTTTAAATAAATGGACCCAAACATTTCTAGATTAATCATATATAAATGTCACAAATATGACGATCCTCCGAAAGAAATTGTAGAGGATGGTCCCCAAACATCTAAATGAATGTAATCAAGGACACCTTCTCCTATATATCTTCTTGTTTAAACTTGTGTCTACATTGTTTTGCAAAAACACAATACTTGCATAAATTGAAATTTAGAAACTTTAAATGATCCAGATGGATATTGGTGGCCACCCACCTATTCCAACTAGCTCCTCGTGTCCATTTTTGTTCAGCACATGTTTTTGTACTTCTTTATAATTGTGAGTTATACACTTCTGGGGTTGTATGAAGATTCACACATTCTCCAGGTGGATACGAGTGGCCTCTCACCTAATCCAACTAGCCTATTTTGTATGTTTTCATATCAACACATCTTGTTGTACTTTTAGGGTTGTTTTGAGGCCCTAAACATTATTTTTTTGAATTTCCATAGTCAAACTGTAGACAAAGTCAGAATCTGACAACGAAATGTGTATTTCTCTTAAATTCCTTTCCAACGAGCTATCACATGCCTAAAACGAATGTTGTAAAAATGTTATGGCCCTAGGAAGTTGAGGTACCAAATTACACCAACTTCCCCATAGGGCCCACATGAATTTATGCGTTTCGCCTTTCAGGGTTAGGTTTTTAGATGTCTAGGGTTTTGGAATTCATGAGTAATATGAAAAGGGACTATGGAGACTCATTGTAATTGATTATTCTCAGATAGATTCATGTAGAGGCTACATCTCTTCTCAGAGAAAGCTACCACCATTCGAGCAAGTTTCAGTTCTGCAATTTTACAATTTCAACCTACTTCATTATTTAATAGAAGATATCCTACATTGAATATTTTTGTTATTCTTCCCATCTTTGTGTTTACGGTATTCAGTCTATAATCAGTCCATTCCACTCCTAAATCTGGATCAATGGTATCAGATCAGACTGCTCTTCATTTATTTTTCTTCGTGCATTTCCTCGACAAGGTCTGGGTACAAGAACTTGGGACTCGAACCAATAATTCCATTACCATATCGGTTTCTCCGAGCCCAACAAAAAACCATGGGAGATGAAAAAACATATGACGGAGTAGGAGATCCTATTAAGGCATTTCTCGACAAATCCCTCGTGAGATAAAGGAACAAAATGATGGAAAACTTCGTACAGATCCTTCGATAGTTGCCCATGGGAGAAGCATATTCATCGGGCGGCCATGAAACCCCCTTCAAGGTACAGGTAAATTTTTATATTCCATTATTTGAAGGACTGATAGATGCGGATGTTGTAGATAAATGGTTAAATATGCTTAAAGGATATTTTTCGGTCCACAATTTTTTCGATCGGGAAAAGATCACTTTTGCACTCCTCAAGGTCATTCCCCATATTAAAGACTAGTGGGATACCTACTATGAGGAAAGGGTTGTGGAGGAATCTGCCATTTTTTTGTGCCCCCTACATGAGATTCCTTCCAGGATGCCATTAAAGAATAGTACTACCCTGTTGGAAGCTACAAGGACCAATACACTAGATGAACCACCCTACGTCGAGAAAGGGACCAGATAGTACTAGACTTCACCAATATTTTCCATACCCTCTGCACCAAATTGGGTATCAAATATTTTGAGTTTCATATGGTGCTCAAATACTGTAGTTGTTTGCATAGATACATTCAAACGAAAATTGAGTTCCTGTACATCACCTCATTGGGAAGAACTTATAGATATGATGCCAAGATTGAGCAAAAATTTAAGCAAAAACAACGAGAGTTTGGATCTGCAAACCCCTCATAGTTGAAGTAGGTAAAAGGAAACCTCAAACCACATAGCAGGGGACCAAGTCGCAATGGTCTCCCTCGGGACAATATTTCCAATACACAACACAAGAAAGGCAACGAGAAGACGAAGAAGGAAACGAAAAAATGGTGTGAGTACCCTAAAATTACTTGGCACAACAATGATGAATTTCACTCCAAGCAATCCCTCTTGGTCAAGCTGAAGGCTTCCGAGTCAGAGGTTGATTCTGATTCCTAGTCAAATCCTTAAGGAATGAAGACAATTATAGATGTTGAACCCAGTTCCACGATCGCTACCACCAAAGTCCTGCCAAGTGTAACAGAAGAACCAAAGGAAGGGAAATGCCTCTTTCACTCGCATATGTGGGTCAAGGGGGCTCCGATTCACTTCATTGTCGAAAACGGTAGTCAAAAGAACCTGATTTCAATAGACGTTGTCAAGTGGTTGAACCTGCCAACGAAACCGCACCCGTAACCCTACACCATCGGTTGGCTTCATCAAGGAAGAGATATTTGTGTCAGCCAATAGTGTCGTCTATCCTATCGCATCAAGCTTGTCAAAGACGAGGTACTGTGTGATATTTCTCCCCTTGAAGTTTGTGATGTTCTTTTAGGAAAACCATATTTGTGGAAGCATCATGTCATGTATGAGTCTAGACCCCACAGTGTTATTATTACTTTGGGTAGATAATTGTACAAGATTGTAGAGGTGGCACCACCTACTGCTATTTCTTTAATCTCTTTGAAGAAATGTAGTAAGGTCATTTCAGAGACCAGGAAGTAATTCTTATTTGTGATTTGTGCTCACAGTAAGAAGAAGGTTGTCTCCACATCCGTGGCCTCTACACAACACCTCTCTTTGCAGTAGAATCAAGTGGATAGGATCGAGGAAGAATACGGAGACATCTTCATCTCACCTACAGGTGTACCGACACACTGCCAAGTAAAGCATCCAATTGATCTGACCCCCAATGTACCTCTACCTAATGGACCAGTCTATCAATGCTCACTGATGGAGAATGATGAAATCAGGAATCAGATCCAAGATCTTATTCAAAAGGGTCACATTGGACCCAACTCCTCCCCTTGCGGAAGCCCGATTGTACTGGTGCAGAAAAAGGACAGGACTTGGCGACTCTGCATTGGTTAGAGATCCTTAAAAAAAATACGAATCAGAAACCACTATCACATTCCCAATATTGATGACCTTCTTGACCAAATCAAGGGGTCAAATTTATTCAGCAAGAGTGACGTGAAGTCTGGATACCATCAGGTTCCCATCAAAACAACGAATGTTTGGAAGACAACCTTCAAGTCTAAGGAAGGTCTCTAGGAATGGATAGTCATGCCCTTTGGCTTAACAAATGTGCTAGCCACTTTCATGAGGTTGATGGATGATGTATTGAGACCCTTCACCAACTCCTTTGTGGTAGTATATTTATATTACATACTCATCTTCAACAGAACGTGGGAGGAGCACATGCGGCATATTCAATAGGTTTTGAACACTCTACGGTAGCACAAAATTTATGCCAACCTAGAAAAATACTCTTTTGGCATGAACATGGTCCAATAACTATGCTACATTGTTGATTGTCATGGGGTACATGTTGATCCAGCTAAGATCCAATTCATCCGTGACTGGCCAGCCCCGACCACACTGACCTAGCATCAGAGCTTCTTAGGACTCGCCAATGTTTATTGATGGTTCATGTTGGGATTCTCCCATATTGCCTGGGCCCTCGACCAGGTGACCAAGGGCAGTGGTAGGGCCAATTTTGTGTGGGGGAAGGATCAACAATGAGCATTTAAAGATCTAAAACATTTTATGTTCTCAACTCTCGTACTCTCCTTGCCCGATCTACAACAACCATTCGAGATTGAGATTGATGCATCTAACTATGTTGTGGGAGCAGTTCTCACTTAGCATAGGCATATGATGGAATACCATAGTGGGACACTCTCTAATGTTTTCCATAAATACCCCACCTATGACAAAGAAATTTATTCCATTGTACAAGCATGTCGTCAATGGAAACATTACATTCTGGGGACAGAAATGATCATACACACTGATCAAAAGCCTCTGTAGTTCATACAGACACAAGGGAAATTGCAGAATGATCGCCATCAGATGTGGTCCACCTACTTGCAACAGTTCCATCTCAACATCAAGTATAAGACAAGTATCTCCAATCATGTCACTAACTTCCTCAATCAGCCTCTTATGGTTTCACTTACCACTGTGCTCTATTACTGTGGACATGAAACATTGGAGTGGCCCAAATTTACCAGCAAGATCCAGACTTTTCCACCACATATCAACTCTTGGGTACAGGTGCCACTGTCACTGATTTTCACATTTAGGAAGGACTCTTATGCCACCTAGGCCATCTCTATATTCCTACAAGGGAGCGTGCAAAGATGATTTGGGAAGCCCACTATAGTTAGGTGGCAGGACACTTTGGCATAGAGAAAACTATGGCCATCCTTCATAAACATTGATATTGGCCAAAAATTCGACTGCACGTCAACACGTATATCAGATCTTGCACTACCTGCATTATTTCCAAGTCATCCATCAAGAAGCAATGCTTATACACCCCTTTGCATATTCCAGAGAAGTTGTGGGAATCCATATACATGGATTAACTATATGGTTTGCCGACCACCAAGCACAAAAATGACTGTGTGTTTGTGGTCATTGATTGGTTTTTGAAGATGGCCATCCTCATAGCCTATAAGAAGACTATAACAATGGCCGATACTTCCAAGCTCTTCTTTGAATGAGTTTGGGTGCACTTTGGGATACCACAGACCATCATCTCCGACCGATACAACAGGTTCCTCAACACATTTTGGTTGAGTCTCTAGTCTCTGTTGGACACCAAGCTCACAAAATCCACTTCTTTCCACCCCCAAACCGATGGAGAAACTGAGTTCGTCAATCATATGATTGTGCACATCCTGTAAATGTACAACTCTAAGAATCCCTGTACATGGGACGAGATTCTCCCATATGTCCAACACAATTACAACAAAGTTATCCATAGTTCCACCGACCATAGCCCATTTCAGGTGGGTTTGGGATTCCAACCCTTGGGAACCATTGACATTTCACTTCCTCTTGCCACCGCACAAAAATATTATTCCCTTGATTAGTCTATGGTTAACAAAGCCACCAAATTCATTGAGCGAATTTAGCACATTCGCTAACAAGTCCAGGAGATTTTGCAAAAATCCAATGCTTAGTACAAGAAGTTCCATGATAAACACAGGGCACCACACCAATTTCATGTTGACGAAAAAGTATGGTTACATTTGCAGAAGGAGTGTCTCATTGAGACCCATTCGAAGCTTCGACCACTTCATTATGGGCCTTACACTATCACCAAGGTTTTGGGTAGCAATGATTTTGAGCTCAACACTCCACCCTTCCTTGATCTACATCTAGTATTCCATGTGGACCTCCTTCGGCCATATTTCCCACCATTATTGTACACCTATGAGATCTTTGAACAACTGACACCAACTAAGCTCAATCCTCACTGCATGGAACAAGCATCCACCGATCAGATAGTCACTAGTACATATGACCAAATTTGCGATGGTATTTTGTTTCTATTTCCACACTTATCCATCGTAATTTCCATGAAAACCAAGACTTTCTTTTGTTTCTACATCCATGAACCAGGTGTTCATGGAAACAACGTTGAAATTAGATCTCTACGTGTCATCGCAATGTAAAAAAAAATCAGGAAAGTTGCGACGCAAAAGAGTGGAAATAACAACGAAAAATTATGCCAAGACAAAAACTTATGACACAAATGTTGTATGTGCGACACAAAACCATGGAAAATTGCGACGAAAAATCATAGCAATAATGACGACAATTTATGCCAAGAAAAAAACTTATGACGTAGATGTTGTATGTGCGATGCAAAACCATGGTAAATTGCGATGCAAACACGTGGCAATAGCGACAAACATTTATGCCAAGACAAAAACTTACGACGCAGATGTTGTATGTGTGACGCAAAACCATGGAAAATTGCGACGAAAAAGTGTGGCAATAGCGATGAAAATTTATGCCAAGACCAAACTTACGACATAGATGTTGTATGTGCGAAGAAAAACCGTCGAAAATTGTGACGAACTTTCGTCCCTATTGCCACGGTTGTTCAAAATAAAAATTGGATTTCGACGAACTATCGTCGATATTGTGATGTGTTCGTTAAGCTAAAAAAAAAAAGTACACGAGATATGGTATTACCATATTACATTGTAATATGGTATACCATATTACAATGTAATATGGTAATGCCATACTACAATGTAATATGGCAATGCCATATTACAGTGATTCTACTTTCTCAACAAGATGCAAGAAGTTCTTTTTAAAAACAACTTAGGATAGCAATTTTTCCTGGGTGGGATGGTGACCTTGGTATTCAACAAGATAGGATGTAATTCATTGATGACAAGTGTAGCAGGTGTGCAGGTCCATGGGTGTAGCCGACATTTCTATTGAAAGATGGATGTTAGATAAAATGTGTAGATATTTT
>SNQJ01S0001944.1:0-22469 GCA_010110895.2 Picea sitchensis | reverse complement strand
GATTAAAAGTTTCTTGAGAATCTATTATATCTACTACACATGAATTACCTTGGTTCAATTAAATTATCTGGGATCAACCAATTTATAATGAATTATATATTTCTTAGTTCAATACAAAATTCACATCCTCTAACTACAAAATCCATACACAACAATAATTGTTTTCCAAGCTCATATTTCGTCATGTTGGCTTTCAATTAATTGTGTTGAAGGGTTAAAAATATAATCTCCAAATGTTTCAAATGATCTTCCCAAATCTTGCTAAAAGTGAAAATATCATCCAAGTAGGCTACAATAAAGGTGTTCAATAAATGGTCTTAAGACATCATCCATCAATCTTAGAAGTGTTTTCATAGTATTGTGTAATATAAATTACATAATGACTCACTCATGCAATCCATGTGTTTTTTTAAAGTAATATTCCAAATTATTATTTGTGTATATTGTCATATTGGTATCCTTACTTCTAATCCAACTTCATGATAACACATGCTTCCAATATTTGGTTGATTAGTGCCTTGATTATTTGTAGGGGATATATATATATACTATAATCTTGTTCAATCTAAAATATCTACACATTTTATCTAACATCCATCTTTCAATAGAAATGCCGGCTACACCTATGGACCTGCACACCTGCTACACTTGTGGACCCACACACCTGCTACACTTGTCATCAATTAATTACTTCCTATCTTGTTGAATGTCAAGGTCACCACCCCACTCAGGACAAATCACTATCCTAAGTTGTTTTTAAAAAGAACTTCTTGCATCTTGTTGAGAAAGTAGAGACATTGTAATATGGCATTGCCATATTACAATGTAATATGGCAATACCATATTACAATGTAATATGGCAATACCATATTACAATGTAATATGGTAATCCCATATTACATTGTAATATGGTATACCATATTACAATGTAATATGGTAATGCCATATTACATTGTAATATGGTAATATGGTAATAATATATCTCGTTTTATTTATTTATTTTAAACTTAAAGTTATCGTCGCAATATCGACGATAGTTCGTCGAAAGCCAATTTTTTTTTGAACAACCGTGGAAATAGAGACGAAAGTTCGTCGCAATTTGCCACGGTTTTTCGTCGTACATACAGCATCTATGTCATAAGTTTGGTTTTGACATAAATTTTCGTCACTATTGCCACGAATTTTCGTCACCATTTGCCACGGTTTTGCATCACACATACAACATCTACGTCGTAAGTTTTTGTCTTGGCATAAATATTCATCACAATTGCGACAAAGTTTCATCGTAATTGCCACGGTTGTGCGTCGTAATTGCGACGAAGTTTCATCGTAATTTCGATGATTCATAGGGTTAACCCATTTTGATAGTGATGACACATGGAGAGATAATTGTGTTGATGTTTCCACGAACACCTGAATCATGGATATAGTGACGAAAAAAAGTCTTGGCTTTCATGGAAATTGCGACGGATAAGTGTGGTAATATCAACGAAAAACCGTCACAAATTTGGTCATATGTACTAGTGTCGTGACTTTACTCTTGATTCAATGTTGGTCCTTGGTGCTCATGGTTGTTGATGGTTTAAGAACTGGGGTCTGATGATGAAACCCACAACCTTTTATTGCTTGAATATCTGTTGGCATATTGATTTTGAATATAATGCTTAGTGCTTATATAACTTGGCATTTAAACGCTAGGCTTTACTTCTTCTTTCTGGAGCTTGATCTATTCAACTCTACCATCGTTGACACTTGGAATAATTTGGTATTAGATGCACCTCCCCTGGTGAACTCTCTCCTTATTGTGATTTAGTAGTTGTTGTGCACTCGACGTTCATAGCTATTTTGAACATTAACTCTGAGTATTCCTTGTGGCATTTTGATATATTGTGACATGGCACTTGCTCTCTCGAGATGTGGTGCTAACACATTCCATTAATATTTCGACATGTTGAGAAGATAGCTAAATCCCCTTGTGGGATCCTCCCCATGTGGCTTGTGTTTGGCGCTAGGTTTTGACTTGTGTGTTGCAATATGTAGCTAATCCATGTTTTGTTTGATGGAAGGTGTTGTACTTTGACCTCGATTCTCGATGGGCTTAATTGGAGATTGGCCCTCGTGCCAATATATTTTTGTTAGAAAAAACATTAATCCTATAAGGAAAAATGAGAGCATAAAATTGACCTGTTAGGTTCCAACAAAAGCATCACTAAATATCTCAAAAAATCTAACATGTTCTCCGGGAGCTACAGAAACAATGTGCCAATCTCCACGCCAAACTCGTTTCTTTCATTGCCTTATAAGAGTTTATTTTAACACAATAGAACTTTGAACTTCATACTAGTGCTCAGTATCCAAAGTCAATTTAGTTGGTTCTTGTAGGAGAAATATTTTTCGGTGCTACAAGAATGACCTCATTCTTGCAACAAGGAAAAAATTGAATATTTAGTATCTAGATACTAACATGTCCCTTCACTAAGTGGGGGGTAGATTTTATGCACTGTAACCCAGAATTGGTTAGGGGGCTCCAACATATTATTATGGTTGTGGATTAATTTACTAAATGGTAAGAGGCCATGCCTACCGTTAAATTTGATGGTAACACTGCAGAATTCTTCGATCTCAACCAGATTAGAGCCTGGTTCAGAATCCCAAGAGAAATTTTCACTAATCATGGAAGCCAATTTAATAATGAAGTGATGAAAGACTTAGAATAGAAAAATGGGTTCAAGCATGGTCATTATTCCCCTTACTATACCCATGCAAATGGATAAGTAGAGGCGGTGAGTAAATCTCTCAAGACNATTTTCACTAATCATGGAAGCCAATTTAATAATGAAGTGATGAAAGACTTAGAATAGAAAAATGGGTTCAAGCATGGTCATTATTCCCCTTACTATACCCATGCAAATGGATAAGTAGAGGCGGTGAGTAAATCTCTCAAGACCATCTTGCAAAAAACTGTCAGCCAAAGTAAATATGACTAACATCTGATGCTTTACCCTACACTTTGGGCATATTGAACCTCGATAAAGACTTCCAATGGTTTCTCTCATTTTTAGTTAGTGCATGGTGTGGAGTTGATTCTTCCGATTGAATGTGAAATACCTTCCCTTAAGTTGGAAATTGAGCTCCTACCTTACACATCCAATTTTGAAGAACGCCTCATACACCTAGAGCATCTCGATGAGCAGTGTTGGGATGCCTCTACAACTATCAAAGTGAATAAAAGGTGTGTTAAGGTTCAGTACGATAAGTCTATATGTCCTCGATAGTATGTTGGGGCTGACTTGGTTCTCCTTTATGACCAAGCCAAACAACCACTGGGGGAAGGAAAGTTCAACCCCATGTGGCACGGTCCTTATGTCGTGTGACATGTCTTATAGAAATGAGCTTACGAACTAGAATATTATGAAGGGAATATGTTGGATGAGCCCAGAAATGGGCTCTACCTTAAAATGTATTATGCTTGAGTGTGACCTTTTGTATACTAGTGTATCTTAGTCTATATACATATTTTCCTTTGTGTCATCAACTTGCTTATCAATTTTTCCCTTGGTTGGAAGATGTCAACGAAGTCTTCAATCTACTTACGATTCGCGGACAGTTCCAGTCCTCATACGTGGAACATGGATTCCATCGCTTAGGTCATTTACTCACCTGAGGGCCAACTGGTGTCTTCAGGTGGCGTTCGTCTGGAGCCATCAACGAATAATGTGGTTGAGTATAGCGTCGTTATAGAGCTATTATGTGATTCCATTTCACATGGTGTTTGGTCTTTAGAGGTTCATCTGGACTCTCAGGTAGTCATATATCAATTTAACGATAGTTACCATGTGTGCGATCCTACTCTACTCTTACTATTCCTACATGTACAACTTTTGGAACGATACTTTGATTTTCTTACTTATAATCACATACCTAGAAGATCTAATTATGTATCTGATGCATATGCTAATTATATTTTAGATTTCCATTTGTCACATAACTAAGCAAAGAAAACAAATTCATACATTTTCACATTGTAACATATATAAGTAAAGACGAAGACCAATTTGTTTTATATTTCATCCTTTCAAGTTCAAAAAATATGACGTCATAGTACAAAATGGGGCTCACACCCTCAAAATACATATATGGTTGGTATATAATATGACCATGGCATCTATGCATGTGTCACCAGATGCCTATCATTATAGAACACTACAGTGTTTGCGAGACATTGGAAGAGTCACACCCACGCACGCGGTACACCCACCACCTTTCGTTGCATCACCTCTAGCAGATCCTCAACTTGAACCATAAGAATCATGTGCGTCAATCAAGACAGGTTCCCCTGCACATTTTGTAGCACTCTCTCTGTGTCCCCATCCACTTTCTCATCTCTTCATCCCCTTTGTCGATGTTGTGAGAATCCCTCTAACCATCATGGACCTACATCTGCATAACAAAGCAATTGTTAATACTTGATACCATACAAAAAAAATTGTGTTTTTTATTTTTATTGAAAAACACAACAAAAAAAATGAAATATACAAAAACAAATCTTACCAATATCACCACAGACAAAACCTGGTGGCAATGTCATGTCTAGATCCCCTCTGTATATTTGATCTCATCGTAAGGGTAGTCATCAATGGCTATTACCTATCGGCTCCACCAGAAAAAGAACTCGTCATTGTAGGGGGTTGGCACCCTACCACCTCCTAGTCATCTCATCACGTCGATCCACTGTGACATGGTTGGATTGTGTTGTCCATGTGGAGTAATCTCTACTCTAGGGATCAAACCTAGAACCCTCTCAAAGAAAAAACTACAAAGTATGGATGAAAATCTGAAATTTCTCATTTTTCCTTGTTTGTAGTCCATCAAATAGCTCTTCATATTATCTAGCAATGAGGTACACTAGTCATAAACAATGGGTATTAAACACTCAACTGCATAGAACACAAATGGCCTCGATTCCTAGTGCAATGAGGTTGACCCATAAATCTGTGTGAGTACAAGCATGACGATCTTTAGGCTTAGGTTCTCAATCACCCTGATAGGGAGTTGGCTCCCTACTTTATCCGTTCCTACAACACAGTGGTTGGCAATGTACTCCTCCATATTCATACCATCCCCAGCCCCTCGGGCCTTGAGATTCACTACCTCGCCTTGGCAAGACAATCATGTGATGAATTATATATCGTCCACTTCAATCCTCCATGGTTTCCCATCGAGGTTGAAGGACTCTATCCCTGAATCCCAGTAGTTTACTAGCAACCTGTTGATGGTCGAAAATGAACGCTCGTCAACTGGAGGGGTGGATCCAGTCTGGGGTTGTCTAAATAACCCAAGACATTTGGGATGATCCACTCCGACGGGTTTAGTGACTCCGTTGGCCGATCTAGGTCCTAAGAAAACTAAAGAAACTAATCTAAGTGGAAAAAGCAACTACAGCAAACTATATACAAATCTGAAATTATATATACAGCTTACTTACTGATATTATACAATAATAATTTTATGAAATTAAATGTTCATCTATCAATACAATTAAATCTCAATTACATATGTACAGTATTTACAGAATACAAATTTTAATTAAAACTTGCAAAATCATTTGTAAAATGACAGCGAAACTATTATTTTTTATTTTTTATAATTTTTATGAGAAAGGAATCAAATAAAAATTATCTAAGATGAGCAATTAAAATAATGATCCTAGATGTAAAACTGAACTATATATCTATCTAAACTGCTAAGAATTATTGAATTTATTAACTATTAAATAACAAATAACAAACTAACCTGAAGTAACACTTCCTATTTGTCATGTGCACAGTAGTCGATTTAGCTGTTTAGTGGGAGGAAACCCGCACCAGATTCTCCACAAGCTTCTTGTAAATGGGAAGCAGTAGTGCTCTTTGAATACGAATGACAGAACAAACAAAACATAAAACAACAGCAATCTTAAAGTTTACAAATCATCACATTTAGATAAATCCATGTGCAAAGATCTGTATAAAACAGTTCATTTAATTAAGAAGATAAACCTTCTATTAATTAAATTCAAACAGAGTGATTGTTGTGAGTAAAATGAGACACATTAAATATGGACTGAATTTAAATCATAACGCATCAACCTGTAACAAGTCTTGATATCTAAAGTAGTCAATAACTTGATCACAAATTAAAATGTACAAAACTTGAACGAAAGTATGATAAATTGAAAGCTAAAGCTGTTACAAAAGATCCACTTCCATTCGAGTCTGCTGGCAGCAGGTAAATGCATGCATGACGCCAAGACAACTTCGTCGAGGTACTGAACAGGCCCGCTGGAAGCGAAGAAATGTTGGGTATATGAAAATTCATAAGTATGAAATCTCTTGACCTTAAAATGTCCTTTATTCTGATCTGGAACCTCTTGGCAGGATACGGGTATCAGAGTGGGTTAAATGGCAACCCTGTCGAGGCTATGAATTCCTGCTGGCAGCAGTGGATCTATCAACATTATTTGATATTTTATCTTTAATATCATGGCTCTCTTGTCTTAATACTGTTATCATCCCAGATTGCGTTTAACAGTGCATTATGCCAGTTTTTGTGATTTTCAGATACCATTCTCTTGATGATTTTAATCAGGTTCTTATTTGTTGATTCTGCAAATCCATTGCCCTGGAGGTAATAGCTGGCAGAATACTTCAATTTAATTCCTTTTTCTAGAGTGAACTCGCTCATTTCAAGAGACGAAAAATAAGAAGCGGTATCGAATACTAAACAGTCAGGGATACCAAAACGAGTAATAATATTTGAATTTAAAAAGGAAATTACCTAACTGGTATTCACAGTTCTTAATGCGCCAGCTTCAGACCACCTGGTGAAGTAATCTATGGTTGTTATGATAAACTTATACTGTTGTGAGGATGGCGGATTGATTGGACCTATAATATCAAGACCCCACTGCTGAAAAGGGGAGTCTACTGAAACAGGCTGCAAAGGAAAGGTTGGTTTATGTAACCTCCCTGATGCTTTTTGACAAATAATACACTTGCGACACAAGGCATGGGCATCTCTAAAAAGTGTGGGCCAGTAATAACCAAATCTTAAAACTTTATGGACAGTGGTGTCACCACCAAAATGCCCACCAGCTTCTCCTGCGTGCAATTCTAGTAAGACTTTTTCTTCTTCGTCTTTCTCAAGACAGCGCATTAGTAATCCATCAAAATTTTGATGAAACAGAATACCATTAATCAAATGAAAGGAGGCAAATTTTAATCTTAACGCTCTTCTTTTAGTGGGATCCAGGTGACGG
This sequence comes from Picea sitchensis, assembly GCA_010110895.2. Classification (NCBI taxonomy): domain Eukaryota; kingdom Viridiplantae; phylum Streptophyta; class Pinopsida; order Pinales; family Pinaceae; genus Picea; species Picea sitchensis. Next base: position 15,172 of record SNQJ01S0001944.1, on the reverse strand, counting down.
GGGGCTGACCCATGTTCAAGACAGAATTTTATATCGTCATACCAAGGACTGACAGAGTTTTGTGCACAACAGATTTCATTTTGATTGTGTTATCCTGGGTTTGACATATCGTTTTCTTCTTGTTGTCCTGCTGCTAAATCAGCAACTAACTTGCACATCCCTTGGCCTCTCACTATTTGAGCTAGGGTGATTTCTATGTCGTACTTCTGCAAGGAGGTAACCCAGTTCGCCCTCTTTTTTCCTAATTCTTTCTGCACTAACAGATTCCTGAAGGCTGGGTAAGGGACAATAATTTTCATCCTAGATTCCAAAAGATAAGATCGGAAGTGCTTGACTGCTTTAAAAATAGCGTAGGCTTGTTGATCTGCTGTTGGGTAATTAAGTTCCACGCCTTTGAAAGCAGAGCTCATAAAGGCAATGGGTACTTCATTGTTTCCAGCGTTCTTTTGAGTTAGGACGGCAGCGTAGGAGCGATCAGAAGAAAATGTGTAGAGCGTGAAGTCTTGCGAAAAGTCGGGGCTCATGAGAGAAGGAGCATCTATTATGGCCTTTTTTATTGAATTGAAAGCTTGATTTTCGAAGGGTCCCCAATGATATTACACGTCTTTCTTAATTAAATTCTGTAAAGGCCTCACCATTTCAGAGAAACTGGGGACGAAACTCCTGACAAAGTTTATCTGGCCTAAGAAAGACTGCATAGACTTTTTGGATGAGGGAGGGGGGAGTTTCGAGATGACTTGAGTCCTTTCAGGGTCGATAATCATCCCTTTTCCTGACACAATGAATCCTAAGAGTTTACCTTGTTCTACTGCGAAGATAGATTTTTTAGGATTCAAGGAAATGTCGTTGTTACGACATCGTTGTAGAACGGATCATAATGAGCTAGATGATCAGTTTTGTTTTTGGAAAATATAGTAACATCATCTAAGTAAACTACGATGGATTGATTGATTAAGCCTCGGAAAGCGATGTCCATTGCTCTCTGGAAAGTGGCACCGGCATTAATTAGTACAAAGGGCATTTTCCTGTAAGCGTAGGTGCCCCATGGAGTGCGGAAGGTAGTTTTAAGTTGGTATGAAGGAGACATCAGGACTTGGTTGTGCCCTAAAAAACCATCCAATAAGGATAGTCTCTCAAAACCAGATACCTGTTGAAGGATCTGTTCCATGGGTGGGATAGGGTAGTTGTCTTTATCAGATGCTCTATTAAGGTTTCAGAAATTGACGCATAGTCGGATTTCCCCACTTTTCTTCTGGACAGGGACAAGGTTAGAAACCCATTGCGTGTGCCTAACTGGGAAAATTATCTTAGCATTTAGGATTTTATTTAATTCTTTTTTGACGGTCGGTTCGAGCTTAGGGTGCATTTTTCTTAACTTTTGTTGAAAGGGTAAGGTTTGGGGTTTTATAGGAATGACGTGTTGTATGATGTTAGGGTCGAAAGTCTTAAGGTCATCATACATCCACGCAAAAACATCTTTAAATTCCTTAAACAATTTAATAAATGAGGCTTTTTCTTTTTCAGAACACCCCACCCCTAGATTAATGCACTGTGGATTGTCATTAGCTCCCAAGTTTACTTTTTCATACGATAACGAGGAACTATTGATTTTACAGTTGACCGATTTTTTGAATTTATCTTGAAGATCGTAAAAAATTTCTAATCTAACTATGGATTTAGGGATCGAATTTACCATGTCCGATGAAGATTCAGGAGATATCGGATCTGGTATTACCGTGAAATCGCGCAAATTGTCATCATGAGTGCATTCGTCGATCACCGTGCCTTGGAAAGTTTCTTCCATATGAAAGAAGTTAATAATCTGTTGATCGTCGTCGAAGACTCTCCAATTCGTGATGTTGTCAGGAACGGATGGCCTGAATAACAGTTCGACAAAGAATGCATTCGGGGACAAGCCTTCTGCAGGAAAGAGTTTGGAAGCTACGTTAGCTAATAGATCAACTTCAGAATTATTCAATCTCAGAATAGAATTTATATTGAAAGCAGAAAACTTATTCATTAAATTCCATACCTCAGATTGGTAGCTTTTAAGATGCGGAGACAAACAGTGGATAGAATCTCTTACCTGTCTAACCACGATTTCTGAATCGCCAAAGACAGTCAGATATTGAATGTTCATATCTAAGGATTTTCTGAGGCCCTGCAATAAAGCCTCATATTCCTCTATGTTATTAGTACATTCAAATTATAGCCTACATGCAATTAGGGTTTTTTTACCTGTTGGATCAATAATAACAAAGCCCGCACCATCTCCTTCTTTGGATTTTGACCCGTCAAAGTAAAGAGACCAAATTTGATTTTTATCGGGTGCATGAGACCATTGTGTAGGAGTTGTTGGCTGCAAACATGCTACAATCTCAAATTGTTGTTCTGGGTTGGTGATAGCTGAAGTCTCGGCCATGAAATTGCCGAAAAAGGTATCCATCCCTTGTATTTCGGGTGAATCAGCAGAAGGTGTAAATGGTTCATTGGGATCATTTAAATCTGTGACCGTGAACTTAAGGTAGTGTTCATGATTTACCTTGATTTTGTTGGGCTTGTCGTTCTCGGGCAGCCACAGGTGAGACCAATCTGTTGTGAAATAGTTGTGTAGCTGCTCTGACCAGTCTCTACTTAGAAACAAAACATAAACTTCTAGAATATCCACAACAATAATATCAATCACTTGATGAACTTTGGGGTTAGATGATAATCTTATAAGCACATTCCTTAATTCGCCTATGACTTTAACACTAGTTCGATCAAGTTGGATGATTTTTAAAGTGGATGGTTCAACTTCAGCATTAATCTTTTGACATACATACCATGGCATCACATTGGATGACACTCCTGAATATACCATACAAAATTGTGCACGTTCCTATTAAAGATTTCAAAAGTTAACAAAAATGGAGGTACATTTCTGCGAGCACTAAGGGTGGAAGCTTGCGGCTTTTTACTCGCAGTTTCTAAAGCTAATTTGTCTACATTTGTTACATTATTTACAGGAAGGCTTCCTTTATCATGAGGATCATGATTGTTCTTAGTGGAAGTCTTCTGAGGAACTTTGTTCTGAACAACCTTATTACCATTTTTTCTATTCTCTGCAATGTTCTGTAACATTTTTTGTAGCAAAAATGGAAATTTTAATAATTCATAAACAGAAATGTTAGCCCTTAACTATTTTAGATCTTCAACTAAATCATACTCTAAGTTGGGTTTGACATGACTTTGTTTAGTCTCAGCTGGTTTAGATTGTTTTGGGGGCAAATTCGTAGTGTTTTCGGAAGAAGGTTTGTTTGCAGTCTTACTCCTAGTATTGTAGGGATGTACTGTCTCAAAATTAGCTTGAAAAATGCTATCCGAGAAGTGTCCGAAAATGTTCGGAGAAGATTCTTCTTCTTCAACTGTCTCTTTTTCAACTACTTCCTTAGGGATCTCAGGAGGTATCAAGTTATCCTGGGCTTCTAGAATTGTTTGAAGGGCGAATTGCAGACTTTCTAGATTTAGGCCCTCGATATTTGGATTAGGTCGTTTGGTGGGAAAACGATTCCTGAACGGGGGTTTGTAGGGCCCTTTGCTCGAAGAATCTTCTTCAGTCATCCTTTTCAAATCTATAACTTGATTTGACAGTTTTTGAATGACTTTAGTTAATTTTTCTAAATCCGAGCTTTTAGGTTGTGTTTTATTTTGAGCAGGTCCAGGGAGGATTTTGATCTTCTTTTTGGAGGATGAACTAGTCTATGTTTCGTTGCTAGTAGTGTCTTTTAAACTAAGGATGTCTTTTTCAATCTGGCTGGCATGTTTGAAGGCCTCTAACAACGTGGCTTTCTTAGATCGTTTTACCCAAATGGATATACTTTGATGCAAGGCTTTAGTATAGTATGTTATGATAAGATTCTCAGGAGGCATCGAATCTGTAGGGATTCAGTTTTTAAGTGTTAAGAATATTTGGTTAAAGTCTTTGATTTTCTCTTTGGGGTTCATTCTTAAACTAGAAATCTCCATGACTAGAAATTTTGGGGACTTATCGTCTTTGAACATTTCCAGAAAGCAGGATTCGAACTTCTCCCAAGACTCGATGGTATGGGGTTGCTGGGAAAAGTACCAGGTAGAGGCATTGCCCTCGAAAGTATAGGGGAAAAACCTACAGACTACGTCTTCATGCTCGACATTACGGAGTCTAATGGCTAACATAAACTTTTTAATGTGATCTTCAGCGATCTGTTTAGAGTCGAGGTCAAAATTGGGAAGCCACTTCTCCGGATGTTTGGGTAAGGGATGTTGAGGCCCAGGTACGGATACTGCATCTTGGTCGAGCCAGGGTCTGGCAGGATTGTTCTGGTTGACCATTGGTGTAGGCGGTGTGGAAGGCTGAGAAGGGGAACTGCCTTCTTAAGAAGAGTCTTCTCCAGAAGAAGAAGGAGGTTATGGAGGTTGTGAGGGTGGTATTCCAGATCCTCCTGCAGCAGGAGTGAGGGTTGGATTTGTAGGATTTAAAGTGAGGTTAGTGCCTCCAAGTTGTTCTCTGATATTGGAGAAATCTAAAGGTTGGTCCAAAGGCCGATTTGGTTGCCTTAAATGGGTGAAGGCACTATGTGTTCTTAAGAGAGATTGGCGAACAATCTCTTATACGTCACCACCTGTAGGATTTGGGATTACTGGTTCAACTGTGATCCGTAGATCGTCGTTTGATGTGGTTGTTGGTTGCGGGATGATGTTGTCGTTTGAATGACTTCTTTTCACTATAGGCGAGCGGTTAGGTGGTGGAGGAGTCGTGCCATTAATAATTTCCAGGCCCTCCTTCTAACGCCATTTGTTGACAGTCGAAAATGAACGCTCGTCAACTGGAGGGGTGGATCTGGTCTAGGGTTGTCTAAATAACCCAAGCCGTTTGGGTTGATCCACTCTGACGGGTTTAGCAGCTCCGCTGCCCAATCTAGGTCCTAAGAAAACAAAAGAAAAACTAAACTAAAGAAACTAATATAAGTGGAAAAAGAAACTACATCAAACTATATACAAATCTGAAATATATATATACAGCTTACTTACTGATATTATACAATAATAATTTTATGAAATTAAATGGTCAGCTATCAATACAATTAAATCTCAATTACAGATGTACAGTATTTACAGAATACAAATTTTAATTAAAACTTGCAAAATCATTTGTAAAATGACAGCGAAACTATTATTTTTTATTTTTTATAATTTTTATGAGAAAGGAATCAAATAAAAATTATCTAAGCTGAGCAATTAAAATAATGATCCTAGCTGTAAAACTAAACTATATATCTAACTAAACTGCTAAGAATTCTTGAATTTATTAACTATTAAATAACAAATAACAAATTAATCTGAAGTAACGCTTCCTATTTGTCCTATGCACAGTAGTCGATTTAGTTCTTTGGTGGGAGGAAACCCGCACCAGATTCTCCACAAGCTTCTTGTAAACGGGAAGCAACAGTGCTCTTTGAATATGAATGATAGAACAAACAAAACATAAAACGACAACAATCTTAAAGTTTACAAATCATCACATTTAGATAAATCCATGTGCGAAGATCTATATAAAATAGTTTATTTAATTAAGAAGATAAACCTTATGTTAATTAAATTCGAACAGAGTGATTGTTGTGAGTAAAATGAGACACATTAAATATGGACATAATTTAAATCATAATGCATCAACCTGTAACAAGTCTTGATATCTAAAGTAGTCAATAACTTGATCACAAATTAAAATGCACAAAACTTGAATGAAAGTATGATAAATTGAAAGCTAAAGCTGTTACAAAAGATCCACTTCCATTCGAGTCTGTATCATCATAAATCCATAGTATTTTTTCTCCCAACAGTGATGGGTTCATTACAAAAATTAATGAGTATATAAAGGCCACAGGGTAAAACATCCCTGTGGGAATTATCAAAAACTGTTTGGAAAAAATCTGGGAACAATCTCCCAAATCTCTATTTCTAACTAAAACTAACAACCTAAAACAAAACTATATAACAAAAACATGTTCTAAACTGCCACAGCATGTCCAATTTCCCATTGAAATTCGTATGTACTTGTAGGTGGACAAGAATAAACAAGTTTAGATAATGTTTTATTTGCAAAATTAACAAAAATCTAAATTTTATGACTAGCTAAAGAATCTCACGATTCTGTAGTTGGTCATATTTACAAACAGAATCATTTTAAATCAATCCAAATGATAACAGAAATACATATGACCTATTAAACAAACCTTTAATTACCAATTCAAAATAAATAAAAGCATTCACGCTGGAAGTAACCAAATCTTTTATGCAAATTTGAAACAAACGAAATTGTGTTTAATTAATCGAATGGTAACAGGGATATATGTGATATGTTAAACAACTTTTTTATTACCAATTCGAAGCAGACAGAATCGTTTTGACAATTCAAAACCAACGAAATCATTTTTTGAATCAATTGATTATATTCTATTTATCAAACCAATCTTTGATACTAATCCAACGCATACACAAACGACTATGCTAATTCAAACATACAGAACCGCTTCTGAATCAAACAAAACAGAACTGAATCGAACTAACTCAAAGCTGACACAATTGTTTATACTAATGCAAGAACAATAAAATCGTGTTAAATTGGTTCAATCAAAACATAGCTATATTCGGTTTTAGCAAACGAATCAACGCAAATAAAATAGTTTATGCTAATTCAAAATGAAATCTTTTGTACTAATTCAAATACAAAAACAAAATCATTGTTGGTAATTCGAAGTAAACAGAATCGTTTTTGAATCTATTCAAACAAAAAAAGAACTAATTCAGAGAAAACATAATCGGCTATGCTAATTCATTCAAAAATCGATGTTGAAATACATACCTGGGTTGTAGGAAAAGGATTTGGTCAGGATAACTTTGAGTTAACAAAGGCGGTAGCTGCCTCAACATTTCTGAAGACGATAGAACCCGTGGTCTTTTGCTTCTTCTTGTTGGCTTGTAGCTTGTCGTTTTCCTTTGACAACACAGTAACCCGTTCCTCCAATGATTTAATTTTAGATTGCAACAAAGGAACATCCGTGTAGTAACGTTCAAGCCAAGAATTACATTGAGTACACAGTGGTTGATCGGGCCTTGGCATTACAGGTAAGGGTTCTTTTAAGTTACCAGGGGTTCCACTATCAAACTTAATTTTCGGGAAGTTAGGGTCATCCTTGAGGCACGGTGGGAGGTTATAAACATAGTCATAGGGTTCAACATAACAGAGGCCATGAGAGTAAGGGTATTCCTCGGCCAAAAATCATTCAATCTCAGAGTCGGAATCCTCGCTCAAAACAATAGGATTCTGGTCAATGTTTTGTTTGGGCTTGTTCCGAGCACATCTAGATATCCATCGTGCATTCTTCTTTCCCTTACTAATGGCATCGGTATTACCCTTTCCCTTCTTCCTTATAGGCCTCTTAAAGGTATTAGTATTATATTTAGAACACGGGTCGGCCATGGTGTTGGGTAGGTCAATGTTGGGGCACTTCGAGGGTTTGACAGGGGGTAGAAGGATAGGAGGTGGCACAGTAGGCCCAACCAGGGTTTCGGTGACCACAGTATTGTCCACTTCGACACATTCGGGAGTGGCAAATCCATTCCTTGATAGGAAAGCTTGCCAACAATCACCACTAAGCTTCAAGTGATGAACAATAACGATTTTGATCAAGCAGTGATGGAAGAGGCTGCTATCAGCCCTCTCCTTCTTAAATCGTTTGGAAATTTTATACAGGCTGCGTAGGAGGTAGTGAGCCATATTCAGAGGGTAGTCTATAAAATTCATAAGAAACCGAAGATGGTAAAGAAATACTAAACCATAACGACCTTCGCAAGTCATGAATTGCTTAACAATTTCCAATAAATCATGCCACCTAGTCTTGAGGGCAGTGACAGGCATACCTCTGTCACAACTGACAATTTTCCTTGATGTGAATAGGAGCGACCACAGAACCTCATCCACCTTAGAATTCTTAAACCACCTCTGCCCTTTAGCTAGTAAGCCTATAGCTGAGCTGAGGAATTCCTCATTTAGCTCGAGTTGGATATCCCCAACCTTAGCCCTGCATCCGTCGAACGTGAGGGAAAACTGTTGGGAAACCGTAAGGTTGAAACCCTCAAATTTTTGGATAAAAACTAACCAGCCATTATTCTCCAAGTATTCACGAGCATTTTCAAATAGCAGGAGCATTTGGATGCCATTAGGTTCTATGCGCACTACAGGTGCCATGGGAGAGAACAAACAGTGAGCAAGGTAAATGGACAGGGGTTTGGACAGGATATACGCAGGATCGAAAGCTCAGAGATTTCCCCAAAACCAATAGAGGTAACCCGAGATACAAGGCAGGCATTAATGCCTAAGTGTGCGAAGGTGGTGGAACAAAACAATCCCATGCAAAACATTCATATCGAAATGTACAATCGATGATGCTATGGTGATTCAAATCACTATTGGAGTGTGTTAAAAGAAATGTCAATCAACAAATATTGAAAACTATGATAAGTCGACCCAAATATCTGCACAAACAATAGTGTTTTCATGATTTAAAACAAAACAATATTTTGAATTTAGCACCAAATATTTGACCATAAAACTTATGTTTTGTATGAAACCATTGTGTTGTTATGGAACCATTGCACCAAAGAATTTGACCAAAGACAATAGAACATAAAACCACCATTGTATCAAGGACTCAATCACAATCACTAGAATACCATTGCATCGCAAACTTATAAAATGAAGTCATATTAAAAAAATTGCAAAGTGAGTAAAGATTTGGTGTCTCGCCAACTGTGTGACCATTATTGAATTAGAAGAGAAATGACCACATAAACAAGAGTAACCATAATAATCCATTGACGATTTTGATGCCATCGACATGACTTCAAACTCAAGGTTTTCACACTTGCATTCGTGAAAACGAGAACAAAGGCAGGTGTGCAAATGCGCAAGATAATAGTGTTGTTTTATTCAAAAGATTGCAATGAGAATCAAGGGTTCGAAAACACTTGTGCAGGCAGCTTATAAGGATAGGATAAAAATACGAAATGGTTGCCAACACAACCGGAGTAACCTCACCTAATCCCTCATCCCTTGAGAGCCAAACATTTATAAGGGCCACATCATTTTAAATCTTGTTGGGCCCTTGCATCTCTTCCCACTACTGCATCTATCTCTTCATGCTCCCTTTCCCTCCATTCAATCAACATCCTTCAAAGGAGAAACCATTTGTTGATTTAAAACCTTTCAAAAAAATTGTTCACGAACTTGTACGTGGAATAAATTGGTAACAGTCGCATATAGGGTTGCATATACGCATGCATGATTTGTGTTTCCCGCGTACATGGGATCGTATATGCGACCCGATGAACTGTCACCTGCATATACCCTAGTTTCCATGTTACGCCCTCTAATACTCAAAAAATGGGGCCTAAAATTAAAATTTAAAACATTGAAATTGAAGTAGAGGGGATGGGCATTTACTTGGTCCAGACGGTTTCCGATTTCATTGATCTCAAATCCCACAATCGACACTTGAATATTGTGTGAAAAATGGCCTGAAATGCACTATGTGGGTGAAAAAACTCAAATGGTATGGTAAAATGGTCTATTTTTACTATTAGTATAAATGTTTTGCCCACTTTCTATAGTTTTTTGTACTTTTTTACCATATGGAATAATAGCACAGTGGAAAGACTTGGTTTTTGGTGGTTTTGTCCAGGATTTTTTGCGGTTTCCAATGTCATACTTCTTGTTCATACCTTTGGAAGGTAAATTCTTTCACCAACATATAGGATAGGTTTTCACTCAATTTTGAATTCATGCATCATTCTATGACCATGATCCATACACCCTAGGTAAGAACCCATTTATTAGCGACATGGAACCTTCTCATCGCTACTATAAGTGTCGTACATAAGTGATTAGAGACTTACCAAACATGGGTTCCCTAGTTAGAACCTTTGTGTCATTTTGTGCCCATGCAGAAGTTATTCCATAAGACTGGGAGTTCCTTATAGTCATGATATGACTTTGTGTTTGAACCCCATATTCTTACTCACAAGCATTCTGACCGTTACCTATGGGACTCCCCCAAGTCTTGGTTAATCTCTTTTCCAAGTCCCAAAAAAATGAAAAGATTGTCGAGTGAACTTGTCTCTTTCACACTCGTTAAATGGATTTGAAAGGATGTCTATTTGGTATAAGTTTAACCCTTTTCTGGACCAACTAGACTACTTACAAAAAAAGAATACTCTAGTCACTACTGGCTAGAAGAGTTCTCCTAGGTATTATTTTATACTTTTTCGGGCCTAAGGGACTAAATATATGAAAACGGAAATTTTTTGGAGTTAAGTTGTAATTGTGTTCCATCATCCTTCTTGTAGTATTGAGCCTATTCTCGGTTCTCTCTTTATCGTTATAAGCCTCTTACCTTAGCAATTTACATCATTATCCAAGTAGAGCCTTCTATATATCCTTTGCAGCTTGACACCATGTACCCTAAGAGGAAACATCCCCTCGAGCTTCCATGCCCTGCATGCACTTCCTTGCATTGAGTGTAGGTATGTTCCACTTCTTGGAGCTAGTCGCTTAATCACGACACTCATTTCCTCTCATGTATCATAGCATTTCTTTGCCTATGGAAAAACCAAAAAAAGATGGGCGTTAAAATAATATTATCTCATATTGGCAGCAGTTGTGTCACATTTGAACATAGCACAAACTTTTGAGTCCATTTTCATCCAAAGTTTTGTTTTAGAATGACCTTAGGAAGTTGAGCTCCTTACTTAGAGTTTACTCCTTCGACTAGTTATTCTTCCAGTCCCTATGGACATTTTTTGGATGCCTCCTACATCACAAAGATATATCATCAAGTCTATGTTTCCTGAGTTATCCATATGTCTCATGCTCTTGTTCAAAGGAATTCTACAAGCCAGTGTCGGCCATTTCTCAAAAATATTGACTTTGCATGTCGGCCATACCCTCAGTGTATCTCAGAGTCACATGAAGTTGTAGTCCTACAATGCACCCTAGTCCTACTTTAATTATGGGTAGGTAACCTTGAACCCAACAGTTGACATTTCCTCATTGGTTGTTGACTAGGGGGTTTCCCTTGTGTTCAAGGGCAAGAAATATATTCACACGTTGGGATTTATTCAGTGTCTTGGATTCCATTAGCATTATTTGTGGTTTCCTCATCTTTGTCGTCAATTTTCCTTATTGACTGTTATTCAGAGGGTTTGTTTCGTGCACTACTTGCATCTGGTGCATGTGAGGGATGCATAGGGTTGTTGGTTCATGAACATCCTATTCTTTTGAGCTCCTCCTAATCATCAAGCTATTTATTTGTACCTCATGTTGAATAATGAGAGATTCCCTAATTCTCTCCTTTCAGTGGTTCTCCTTCTATCGACTTCAGCTCATTTATTCTAGAAGTGAGACCTAGAGTTCTACGAGTACCTAGAGGCTCGCAGTCATCAGTGGTAGGTTCTCCTGCCATAGACAATTATGAATACATCAATGTCTCATGATCGATGGATTCTTCAAGTGTTCAACCTCAACACCTTTATTTACACTTGTTGAATGTACTTTGTTCCTTGATACCTACTTTCATTATTGGCAAGTTGTCTCACATTTGTTAATAGTATACCTTAACAACCAGTAATCAAACAAAGTTTCATTGTGTTTGACCTCAACTCCCCTGTTCACATGATGTAGACTTGCACCTTTGGCGGATAGTGTAGAAGAAATCTAGGTTACAGTAGCACCATTCCTCATTTGTTGTTGTCTTTCATTGGACCAATACCTATATGACTTCAATGATCATAGGAGATCAGAATGTACTCCATTGTATACAGATATATTCATATTGATTTTGAGACTAGATTCCATTGTTCCTTGTTCGTGACTATGACATCCTATGGCATATGTCCACATTATTTTTCCTATTCATGGTCATGAACAACTATTTGATATATTTCCACATGGATCTACAGTGTAATTCAGATTGGCATCCATGTGCACAAAGTCATTATGGATTTTAATATTCTCATGAGCAATTAGTACTTCCAGTTGAGTCTTCATTACTCCACTTCTGGGAATTATAATGTATTTCATCCATCGCAGATAGTCCTCTTCCCTCACACATTAGGGGGAATCTGTTACAACAAATTTTTCCTCACTCCATGCAACTTGCTTGGATGGATTTTCATTTCCCTATGTAGAATTGAAGTTCCCTTTTTATGTCTTCCAAAGACAAAAAAACATATGTTTCCACATATACACGCCCTATCAGTTATACAAAAAGTGTATACGCAGGTTGCTTCACTACATCCCACGCACATCAAGTTTGGTGATCAAAATTAAAAATTATGTTGGATTTCCATTCCATGTCATGAGATCCATGATCCTTGACCTTTCGTATACTGGAAATGATCTGAATCGGCCCTTCAGTTTCATTTGAAGGCTATAAATTGAGCCATATCCAAGCCTTGAGGAAGAATTCAACTTTGAGAGCAAAGAAAATATGGAGAAAAATCACTTCATATTGAGTTTGCATCCCTTTTTTCTTAAAAGTTTGAACTCTTTGTTCAGTGCCCAAGCTCTTCCTTCTTTGTGATAGAGAACCTCATTGACTCCTTTCTATGATTTTTCCTTTTGTGGGGAATTGAAGTGGTGGAGGCCCCACTAGAGGGACTTAATTTCTCGGTTCCAATATCTGTCGTTGTAGAAGTTTGTCACCTATGTACTTCTGCTTATTATTTTAATAGAAATACCATTTTCTTGTCCAATTGATATCTTGCAAATATTTGAATTATTATTCCATGGGTGTATTTGTCATGTATATTAATGGATTATGATAATATATATGATAACATTATATATTATCACCATATTCTTGCATATCTTAGTTGCTGAGGACAAGCTACAGGTATGAATTTTTGGGTTGTGTGCTCAAATGTGGTCTTCTTCGAACGTCCGGATGAGGTAGGCTCTTGGCCTTGTCTTGTTAGCATTTCATTTTTATAGCATACTTGGGATTAGAGTTGACTACGTGTCATTTTGTTTGTTTTGGTTTACCCCTTTCCATAGAGAGATTTTCCTCATAACAGTGGTTCAGTCCCATATGGGTCTTTCAATGTACATTTTACGAGTCCAAAGAAAGTAAAATCGGTGGTTTTTCATGTTTAGGGAGTTTGAAAAACACTTAAAGGAAACTCTAGAATTAAGGTTTTTGTAAATTTAGTCCTCCAAGTCAGAAAAGGTATAAAATAATACCTATGAGAACTCTTTTATCCATGGTTGACTAGAGTATTCATTTGTCATAATTAATCATACTCAACCCGAAAAGGGGTTAAAATAATACTGAATATATGCTCTTTCAAATTCTTTAACAAGTGTGAAAGAAAGCAAGTTCGCTCGATAATTTTTTCATATTTATAGGTTTTTGAAAAGAGCTTAAAGAAAATCCATATATATATATATATATAAAGAGTTTTGAAAGACTATAAAAAAATACTCTTGACCATAACTTTATATATCAAAATTTGACATGTAATTTTGCAAAAACATCATTTCTGCTCAAAAATTATGTCAACCAAATGAGACACTATATAAAAGGGGGAAAATGAAATAGAATATAAAAAGAATATTCCATTATATATTACAAAGAAGAAAAGAGTAATTTTCTTTACGATATGTGTTTTAACCTCTCAATAGTGAAAAGACCCCCATTTTGGTTAATTATTCTGGAAGTGATTGCAGACAGATCTGTTGATGATTCTGAATTTTGTCTCCACTAGGTAATAGATCCTTCCCTCTCCTTCAATTTGATGTCCAATTTTTTCATTCCAAGATAGTTTTAGGTGTTTTGGGGGGGTTTTCCAAGCCCTAAAATGCACCACATAGGTGTCACAGGGCCCCCATATCGAGGACTATGACACTTAAGAGTGTCGTAGTCATACCTTATCGAGAAGTGCAATAATATCACTCTGTGTATAAAAAACAGGGTGCGACACCTGTAAAAGCCAAAAAAAAAAATCATTTTACATTGTAGGGTTTGAAAATATTGGATGTCAGTTGATAGATAAGTTCTCTAATTTTTGTTTGCAATATTTTCATTGGAAAAAATGTTGGATGGAGGGAGAGAGAGCATGAAATGGAAGACAAAATTGTGACCAATGATCCAAATACCATGTTGGCACTCCGAAGGTGCGAATTAGCAAATATTTTCCAGGTTCATGGCATGAGGGCCCAGGTTCATTTGTTGGAATTCCTAATAAGATGTGGGAACCCGATGAACAAGTTTTCAAGGTTGGAGTTCATGATCTATACTTGGAAATTGAAGACATTTACTTCTTGACTGGGCTCTCAATATGAGTAGAGAAAGTTTCTTTGTCTGGTTTCAGAGGATGTGGTGAGAAAACCGAAACGTGCATCTCACAACATAGCATTGTAGCCATCAAGCAAGAAAAGTGGAGAGAAGATGCCAATAAAAAATGTTGGATATCTTTCCTTAAGAACCATTCTTTTCACTATTAATCGAGTTTTTGGAAGTGTGGTTCCTCACTTGGATACCAATGCTCAAATGAAGTATTTCATTGATTGTATGGAACCCTCAGTATTTAACTGGTATGAAGATATTATTGAGAGAATAAAAGACTAATTGACCAAGTGTAAGACAGGCCGATTGAAGAAATTTGGTTATGGTTCAATTTTGGTATCTTTCTTCCTCGAGAGGGTTTTGTTGTTATGTCTACAGAGTATGGAGTTGGATGAAGACCCTGACCCACAAGAGCCTCATATGAAGAGGTGGGTGGATATGATGGCACGCCATGGTGGCAGCCCAATATTTTCATATTATGAGAAGTTCTTCAAATGGTTGAAGAAACAACTCATCATGATCGAAGACTATGCTTATACAAGTATGGATTTCCAAGGAGATCCATACTTAGTCCTTCTAGAGGGATACCAATGGAACGATTCAGGTAAAAATAAACCATTTTTTTAAATTTAAATTTTAAATGTTTTTTGTTGTATTGATAATAATTTCATTTTCATCATGCGGATATCAGGCCAAACATACCATATGGTACTTCGTTGATACAAAGGAGAGGTGAGAAAGGTGCGATG
>SNQJ01S0001943.1:108453-151863 GCA_010110895.2 Picea sitchensis | reverse complement strand
AGATAAGCTCCTAATCAGAATAGGTTAGACTTAGAGATAGATTAGATAACATAGGTTTTATTTTCAAAAATTATATTTAGAAATAGAATAATTATCAGAGAATGTTTCATTTCCTTCTTTGTTATTAAAATTATCAGTGGAAATTAGGCCCACATATCGAATGAATTTTCCTATCCCAAATGAGAGTGAGTCTAATTGGGATTCACCATAGAGCATTATCCCTTATTGATTGACACATGCCATTTCGACCCATTAATATAATTGGCACTAGAAGGAGGGCCATACAAATGAATGACTAATAAAGAAAATTTGTATAATCCTAACCCTAGCTATTATACTCTACAAATTGATCCTACTCAGTACAACGAATCTCATACTCTTCAACTTTATCAAAACCTAGAACTGTAGCTGACTATTGTTCTTACACCTACTCAACTCTTCAGTCATCAGAGTGTGTCCCAACTCAATATCGAACCATCAAGTTCTCCTAGAATAGGCATTATTGAAATTTATTGACCGGTCCAATGCTCTCGTGTCTTGACCCGAGGGTTGAGAAAACAAACTGGACAAGAACCTGTTGAGTATCCTCTACTTGGAAGGCATCGACAACCTGATCCCGGAAGACCAAATGACCCTATTTTTCTAACCGACACTAGTAGTCCAACCATCACTATAATTTTTAAACCTGTGAAGTAAAGCAATTCATATAGATTCTTAATAAAAACTTAAATTAATCAATGGATCATACACATAGTACACAGATATTTACATTGGAAACCTTTAACCAAGAGAAAACCAACCTTCCTTGGTGTCACACCTCTCAACTCTTCAGTGTATTAATTTCACCATTCACAATACAATATATAAAATATTTTAGGTATTTCGCAACTACCAAAACCCCAATCCATTAATCTAGGATTAATTTAGAAAACTGCTAAAAATAGTAAAAACCGCTAAAATAGAAAAAAACTGCCCCCCAAAAAAATGTTTTTTGGGGCGCTAACTTGAAACCCGCTTGTCTAAGTAGGGGGAGCCAATCCTGCCACCCCCTACAAACTCCCCACAAAAAATCATCTGATGTTCATGTACACAACAAGAATCAAGTGGTGGGATCCTCAGACCCTATCGTCAATTCCGACGAACCCCCCAACACACATGAAAATAATATAACACATACCCAACATTCTCCCACTTGTTGTTTTCTAAGGTCACAAGATTTCATAGTCAATAATCCCAGGGAAACAATGCCCATTTTTTCTCTACACCAGGAGAAATTCTCGATGCTTACAGACTTTGTTAATGAATCTACAACATTCTTCAAAGTATCAACCTTCTCCAACAATACATTTTCTTCAACCATGTCTCTCACAAAGTGATATTGAACATCAATATGATTTGTATTTGAATGATAAGTCGAGTTCTTTTCTAGGAAGATTTCACAATGACTATCGCAATATAATATTACTACTTGTTGTACCAACCCAATATCTAAACACAATATCTGTAACCATATTGCTTCCTTGCTTGCATGAGTGGCTACCATGTATTCAACTTTTGTAGTTGAGAGTTTCACTACAGCTTGTCTTTTTCTCATCTAGATGATTGCCCCTCCAAATAGGTTAATCACATCCCCACTTGTAGATATTTTGTGATCCAGATATCCATCCCAGTCTACATCAACAAACCCATGTATCTCCAAAACTTTGTCAAATCTTGGTCTTCCTTGGTATCATAATCCATAACTAGTAGTGCCACACAAATACCTGAAAACCCTCTTTACTGTTTTCCAATGATCCTTCCTTGATTTTGACATATACCTACTCAAAACTCCCACTGCATGTGCAATGTCTGGTCTAGTACAAACCATTAGATACATCAAAATTCCAACTGCACTAGCGTATGGAACATGGCACATGTCCTCTTCCTTTTCCTATGTCTTGGGACACTGATCTGTAGATAAATATACACCTACAAGAATAATAACCTTGACCAGTTTACTTTCCTTCATATTAAACCTCTGCAATATTGTCTCAACATATTTTCTCTGATCTCTTTTAGTCTCCATTCCCAGAATGAATTTAGCATCCCCGAGATCCTTCATGTCAAATTTAGAGGATAATTGCGATTTCACCTCCTTGATAACATCCATGTTGTTTCCTACCAACAACATGTCATCGACATACAACACTACATAAACGAAGTGATTACCAACCTTCTTGGAATATACACAGTGATCAGCCCCACTTCTCACAAATGCCAATCCAAGGATGTATGTGTCAAACTTTTGGTACCACATCCTAGGTGATTGTTTCAAACCATATAGTGAATTTTTTAGCTTAAGGATCAACTCTTTCTTTCCCTTCAGTGCAAATCCTTTTGGATACTTTATGCATATTTATTCTTCCAAATACCCATGTAGGAATGTCATCTTCACGCCCATTTGTTCTACTTCAAAATCAAAAGCAACAACAACAAATAAAATAAATCTAATAGAATTTAATCATCTTGGCAGAGGAGACAATGGCATGTGGATTTGGATAGGTTTTGGATCAAGGATAGAAGCAGACAAAAACATGAATACCACGGGTGAAAATATAGGAAGGGATCCGAGAAGGAGTGGAACTAGTGCAACAATGGAGGGAAACAAAAATGAGGCGAAAGAACCTCAAGACATGGACACAATAACCCAAGCGGCAAAAGAAGGGAAAAATAAGAATTCATTTAAGGAAGCAGTGTCAGGGGGACCCATCCTGACTTCCAAAGACAAAGGAAAGGACAAGGTGCAACTGGCTTAGAAAGTGGGCCAAACCTAAGAATACGACAAAAAGTTGCAAAACGGATGTCTGTCGAAAACGACGGAGAACCCAAGGTATGGGGCTACAACTCTGCTAATCAGAGAGTACATCCAACATATGAAGGACCATGCACTTATCAGAAAGTTCATGGGACTCTATCCATTAGAGAAAGCACTCATGCTCTGGGTTCAAACCTGATGGAAATTCAAACGCAACATGGACGTCAAATTGGGATCAAAAGGCTTCTTTATAGTAATTTTCTCTTTCTCAACTGATAGAAGTAGAATATTTGATGAAGGGCCCTATTTCTTTAATTCAATTGGTTTACATCTGAGATACTGGAATGAGAGGTTTGACCCTGAGAAGGAGGACTTCACATTGTCCCTGGTCTGGATTAGACTATATTCTTTGCCACAAGAATTTTGGCACCATGAAACTCTGGCAAGAATAGCGGATTCTTTGGGCTCATATGTTAAAACATCGTAGATAAAAAGGATAAGAAAATACACCTCATACACACCAATCTGTGTGTACATGAATGTAGCTAGAGCCCTTCCAGAATCCATAGTGATATCAATTCAAGACTAGGACTGGGTCCAACCTATAGACTACACGCACATCCCGTTTTGGTGCAGAAAATGCCATAAACACGTGCATTTATATAGGGAATGTCCCCAAAAATCAATCCCCGAATATAACAAGGGGAGAGAGGAAAAATATGGGGAGGGATTTACAAAGATCCCCGATAAGAGGAAGGTAGAAAAAAAGTGAGTTGATAACACATAAGAGACATCTAAGAAAATCTCGAATAACTTTCAGGCACTAGCAGCCAAAGAACAACCATATACAAAAGGGTAGACACAAGAACAAAGCCTGACCATCCCGTTGGCAAATCCAACCCCAGAAGATAGGAAAATGAAGGAGATTCAGAAACACCATAGAGTGGAACCTCCAAGCCCCACAAATCCTGAGAAGGATGAGGAAACTATAATGAAGGAAACCTCAGACATAGAGGGATCTCTAGAAGAAATGGGGGAGGAGGAGGAACCAAAAAACATGGAGTTGGAGGAATCAAAAGTATATCTCAAAGCCCTCATCCAAGCCCATGGAGAGCATAAGAAAAATACAATGTAGGGGAGACAAATTAGGCAAATATATCGAGAAATAAAGAAAAGAGAGGGTAAGAAAGGGGACCAAGAGATACCCATAACCTCAATAAGTAGCTTGGGAATTAAGAGCAACACCCTCAAGAACTCGAAAAAACCACCAAGGGCGGAAAATAAGAGAGGTTGAAAACCCCACAAGCAAGTCCTGGAGGAAACATGAGATCTATTGATAGATTCATGGCAAG
Organism: Picea sitchensis; assembly: GCA_010110895.2. Classification (NCBI taxonomy): domain Eukaryota; kingdom Viridiplantae; phylum Streptophyta; class Pinopsida; order Pinales; family Pinaceae; genus Picea; species Picea sitchensis. Next base: position 147,717 of record SNQJ01S0001943.1, on the reverse strand, counting down.
TAGTGGGGCTTCAAGAGAAGTACTTCCATTCCCAACCAAAATTCTAAGAATGAAAGTAATATCATGGAATATAAGGGGACAAAAGGCACCATCAAATCAAAGAACATTGAAAAGGAAGCTAACACAAGAAAAAACATATTTTATGCTATTACAAGAGACTAAGTGATGGAGAAACAATGGGTAAGATAGCCCCCAAAATATGGAAGAACAGTGAAATGATTTGTATAGAAGAAGAATGAGTAGCAGAGGGATTAACAACCCTTTGGAACTGTTATAACCCTAAATTGCACCTTACATGCATACCTGGCATCAGGTCATCTTACTTGCCATTTTTGCCAAGCTATCACTGAAATCTCTTCTTAAAAACCACTTGTTTTGAAGATGTAAGCACCCTACACCATTACTACCCGCGTATGTACGCTTTTTGCACTACTAAAACTTGCGTATGTATGCTAGCTGCATCATTATAGGCTGCGTATACCCACAAAAGTTGCAAAAAATAAAAAGTTTCAAGGGGATATGGGCTTTTGGGTAGTTTCCTAACCAATTGACCGCCCATAACCCGTCACCCAACCGAATAACTATATTTTTGGCATATAAAAGAAAGTGTTGGGGTCCCATTCCTAAGAGAAGCATGAAAGCAGTGAAACTCTACCCATTTTATAATCCCCCCTTGCCCCAAGAATTTGCAACCACATTGTGAGTTTTGAGCCAGAATTCCCTATTCTAGCCTTTTTCCTCCATTACTAGCCAAATCCATTTCCTAGAGAGAGATGAAGAGGAGAAAGATACGTGGAAGCAGTTGGAGCTTGGTGAAGAGGAGCCCAGGACCGGGTTCGAGGAGCATTAGCCGATCTCATTTTGCAAGTGACTTTGTGAGATTAATATAAAGAAGTACTTTTTCCGTCCCACCATATATGTGTTCAATATTTATGTTTGATTTACATTTTGTTATGACATCTAACCCACTAATTCATATATAGAATGCATGTCCATAGTTTCTTGTTTGTCTTTTGGTGAATTCAGGTCAGCCTTGGGAGGATATTTGTAGTCAAAGAACGACCAGACGCAAAGTGATCGACATCGGACGCGGAGTTTAAGGTATGACTACCAGATCCCTATACTTTGTACTTTATGCATGAATGTGGGGTATTGTCGGGATAGTTGTTAAAAGTAGGAGACTTTAGACGGTTATCTCTGCCTGCACTTTAGAACCCTACTGTAGTCCATAGGGGGATTTTCCCACTATAGCAGAATTGGCGACCATACTGGGGAGTTTCTAGGGTTCTTTAGTGGATTTTTTATTATGGGTCTTTAATTGGTTTATTTACTGTTTCTATGAGTTTTTGTGTCTTTAAGGGATTATGGTCTTCCATACCAGTACTCCCTGCCTGGTTTTCTTGACTGTTAGTTTTCATTTTTTGGGAAGTTACAGAGGTGTACGTGGTCTGCAGTGGGTTTGCACACGTACATACGCGCCCTATCTTTGGACAACGCGTGTACATACGTAGGCTGCTAAAGTATCAGTTGTGTGCCTGTATCAGGAAAATATTTTTTAAAGAAGAGGTAGTCATCCTCTTCCCTGAATGAAGCCATATTTTTCAGGGGTTTTCTTGATCTATCCCTGGTCTATGTTTTACAGTCTTTTGGCCTATGTTTGACAGCAGTTAGCTTTTCTTTATCAAGATTTCTTGTGTTTTCTTGGTTAGGGTTTGGGACGAGTTCACAAGTCTTTTCTGATTATCTTGTTTAGTATTATCAGTTACTCTCTATGAGCCACAGAATACCATAAGTCATTTTTGGTCTTGTCTTGTCTTCATTTTATCCTTTTTTACTTGCTTTGGAAGAAAAGAAAAAGAATTCATTTTCAAGTTTCTTATTTTGAATCATTCAAAAAAAAAGATTTCATCTTTGTTTGGTTAAGTAGTTAGGTTAGTTGATTTACTTGTCAGGAAAAATAAATGATTTCTTAAGTTTAGTATCTGAATACTTAGAACACTAAGTAGCTCATAGTTGAGCGAAATCATGTTTTGGGTGTTTCTTTTAAAAAGATCTTAGAAATAAATAGTTTGAAAAGTTTGGTTAAAGAGTTTAAATTTGCAAATCTTTATTTGTCAAAAGAAGTAGTTTTGCTTTCAGTTTTATTTGATGCTCTTCTCTTTCATCTCTTAAAACAAACCATTAGTTTTGTTTTTGTTCCCTTGACTTAAAACAACCACTTAAAATTAATGTTTAATTAAAATTTATTAGACTTTTTGTTTGTTAGGGTCCACAAACTAGTCTAGGCTAGAGCCTTAATTTAGGTTGGAGAGGAAACTCTTCAAGGCTATAAAACAAACATAGGAGTTTGTGATAGGGAGTGTAAAAAATTCCAGTAACATGGAAGTTATCTAGGACCCCCCTCTAACACAGGCGCTAAACACGAGGTCGCGTGCAGAAAGGTAGAGGAGATAACCCCTCCAAATCCGGACCAAGCGTAGTGGAGAACGCATATAGAGGGCTTATCTTTGGATTATGTTGATCACATTTTTCACGGAGCTTTGTGGGTCTCGAATCCATTAGAGGTCCTCGGTCGTGTTCTGGAAAACTTGCTTTTGATACCCTTGATAGGTTTCAATATTGATACCCTTCTCATTGCGGTCTACCCGACTGTCAACTGTACCTGCCCGGTGACTGTTCGCGCATTGGAAACCTAGTTGTCATTATTTTAGTGACTTACACAGGTGACTGCGAAAGTATACCATGATACCTAGGGAAGACATTGGGCCACGCTTTGCAGAGCATACCCGGAGGGTGCTTCCATGTTCGAGTTGCACTTGCATCGGTAAGTTTCTCTAGTGTTGGCTGGTGTAACTGTTCTTCCAACTAGTTAGTGGTTTCATTGTTTTATCTCATAGGAACTTTTCTATATTGTGCTTGTTTTCGAATGTTAGTAAAATCCCTAGTGTGTCATTGATTTTCTCACACAGTGGAAGATCAAGAGCTCCGTCGGTCGCGAAGGCTTTTGGGCCTGCCACCGGTTGAAGTGGAGCCACCACCGCCACCACAAAGGCGAATAATTGACCAGCAAGGGTCATTTGAGGTGACCGGGAAACAAGAAACTGTACCCGAGCCATCCCTGAGAGGAGAACTTTTGAATACTGAGGTACCAACCATTTCTGACCTTCAAGCACAAACTCTTGGTCTGTATAACCCTCTGATCACTGACCTATCAACGTCTATCATTGTCCAGGTTGTCCCTCTGCAGATAACACTTCACGAGCATCAGGTAGAGTTACAAGCAGCGATGGAAGCTATTGTGGCTACTTCATCTAGGAGTCCTCATACTCCCTCAACGACTGCCACTACAGGAGGAGTTCTGCCTCCTAACTCACCTTCATAGGTCCAGACCACTATGGTCTCGATCGCCTCTACCTTAGGTAGTGGTATGATTCCATCTATGGTGAGGATCACCACTCCTTTCACCCAGAGTGCGACAGGCCCTCCGTTTTCATATGGGATGCCCGAATTTCACACGAACTTGGTCCTATCCTACTCCACCCTACAGACCATGGTTCTGGGGGTAGGGAGCTCAAACGCTCCTCTGCAAGGGTCCATGGGGGGAACCTCAGCCCCTTATAATGCTTTCCCTTATGACGAGGGTCATATACCTCTGTCTTCTCCCTCGCTCAGTGGTGCTTCTCAGCAACTCATCTGGCCAACCATTAACTACAACCTATTCGGAGCAGGTAGTCAAGGACCTTCTTCCAACACCATGCAGGTGGGTTCTTTGTTGTTTTATTTGTTCAGTGCATTTGGTAACAACACATTCTTTTCAGTTGCCGCCTTAGCCGGGGGTAACCCTGGTTTTGGACAACAAAATATGGTGCATGGTACTATTCCTGCACAGGGGGCAAACACTTCTCAAGGACCCTGGAATCCGTGGTAGGGATCAGTCCCCTCATCAGGGATGTCAACTGGAGGCAACCCCTTCCATGGTCAATGGAACCCCGGGCAAGGCTATGTACCTATGCCCGTCAGATCGATAGGGGGAAACCCGTTCCAGAATCTTTGGAACACCATGTCAGGAGCAATCCCTTCCCAACCCTCAACGTCCTACAACAGAAGTCAGTTGATTATGTCTTAACAAGCACAGTATCTGTACGTTGGCCACTACCATGGTTTTTACCAGAACCCTGGTCAACAGCCTAACTTTTCCTGGCAACTTGGTGCCAGCCAAACTCCAGGATCCTTTCCTCCTGTACATACTCAACAACCCAAGCTACCTTTTTTGGCAACTTTTCATTTTCCATACTTGTCAATATTATTAAATGACCCAATTAGTCATGATCCGTGTTGGCCAACCATGCCAACGAAGTTGCCCTCAGACATTCATAAATTCGAAGGAAAGCCCAATAAATATCTGGGTGATCATGTGACTACCTTTCAACGATGGTGCTCGTCCAAATCGTTGAGAGACAACTCTGTCTAGTTGCGACTGTTTCAACACACTCTTATCGAGAGTGCCCCGAAATGGTACATCGAGCTCGACCGCTCAATATACTCTACCTTTGGCGAATTGGAAATGATCTTTTTAAACCATTATCAATTACCTGTGAGATACAATGCCGACACCGAATTGTTGGCCAACTTTGAGCAAACAAAGGTTGACCATATCTCATATCACATCCGAGAATGGAGGCATAGGGAGAGTTTGATAAAAGTATCAGTCCCAATAGATTTCTTGCTGGAGTGGTTCATTAAGTCTTTGGTACCTTATTTATCCAAGGACGTTGCAATGTCGGGAGTGTTTTCCGAGGAAGAGGAAATATTGAGAGTTCAACAACTTGAGCTAATATACTCTCAGTCTAATTTACTTTATAAAGTTTTTCCATATGCACCGCGGTCTATTATTGACAGGACAAGACACAAGTCTGGACCACATGGCGATGGTATTGTTGTTTCATCACAAACCAAGCCCACTAATACATTTTCAAATCAATTGCAACAATTGTCAATACATCAGACAATGGCTAGCCAGACCCCCGGTTCGGCTGCTACCCCTACTCAAACATTGGATGTACACAATGTGCAATCAATGAACCCGAAGGCCACCCAACAGCCTAACATAAAGAAGAAACAACAAAAGAAGGGTAAGGGGGATAAAAAAACCCACCAACAATGCTAGTGGGGCCAACCAAACGAAGAAGAATTTGAAGTATCTATGTAAACTTTGCACGGAAGACCACCCAACTCACATGTGCCCTCAGCTCGGGGAGGCCCAAAATTGTTTGGCGCAACAACAACCTACTGTGTTAACGAACCCATTTCCACATGGGAAAAATTTAACTCAAGCCTCTTCAAATGCGGATAGGGGAAGTCAGGGACCCCCTTTTTCATCTAGTAATCCCTCGACCTCGAATGTTTATATGCTGAAAGGTGATGCTCATATAGCAACTAGGGCACACAATTACAAAATGCCAAGCACTTCTGAGAAAGGTAAAGAAGTTGAAAACCCATATGTTCCTCTCCAGATCGAGAATACGTTGGGTGAAACAATGACATGCATCCCGAAAGGTGTGTTCAAGAAAGCTTCCCACAATCCAAATGCGAGGTCCGCCCAAAATTACTCTGTGGTGGAGGATTTGTCACAAACCCCTTACGCAATGTCCACTTTGGAGGTCCTCCCGAGTTGCCCTTCTTAGAGAAAGGCTCCGTTATCTGCCTTAAGATCTGCTAAGACCTATAATCTGGGAACGATCACGCTTGATACAACCAACTTAAAAACCTCGTCTCCCCTACCATGTGGTGTTTCAGATAGTAGTGGCTTACACCAAAAAAAAATTTACTCGGAACATTTTTCGCACAGTGGTTGATGAGGGTGCCTCAACATGCATGATGTCATTGGCATGTTGGAAGGCCATTGGCCAACCCACTTTGTCTCCATCACCTACTCTTCTTACCGCTTCTGATGGTCATTCGTTCCGACCACACAAAATCATCCCTTCTTTCCCCGTGCAGTTAGGAGGGAAGACTGTGTGCGTTGAGGTTGAAGTGGTCGATGCACCTCTCGACTATAATATCTTGTTAGGAAGGAGTTGGACCTATGCTATGCATGCAGTGGTCACGACAGTTTTTTGGGTCTTGTTGTTTCCACACGAGGGTCGGATCATGTCCATTGATTAGTTGTCTTTCTCCCATCCTGACCCTTCATCGAAGACGTCCACAGTCCCAATGATTGATAATCTAAAGCCCAACATTGTCAATGTGGGGGTTCATTTGTGCCCACCTTTGATGGGTACTTTTGATTACCCACCTCCAACTAATGATGTCAAGTATATATCGGTTGTCCCTGACCAGCCTAAGATTGAGATCTTTCAAGTGTTTTCGTTCTGCATGACTTACTTTGACGATCCATGGAATTTTCCTTCCCCATCATCCATGATGGAAGGGACAGGGCACCATGGCATGTCCATGCCTTTGTCCACGGAAAAATTTACGTACTCTATAGTCCAGCAAGCTTTCGTCGACCCTGATCTGACTCTCGCACAAGAGTTAGATCCAGTTCTCGAGCCTATTTGGTCTCAAGGTTCCCTTACCGATATTGATTCTTTAGACTTAGTCTTGCCCTCAGTTGAGGCGATTATTGAGGCAATGACTGGTCTGGACAAACCCTAGGACGATCTCCATCACAGATCTTATTTTCTCCCGGAGTTAAGAAGAATTGAGGTAGGTGAATTCACATTGATTATGACTGGAGATAGGTCTTGTCCTATCAATCCTTTGGCTATGCATACAGTTTACGCTGAGGGTAATATGGCAACACTCACTAAAATGATACCTATTGGCATCTCTAGAACCCTTGGCTTCATGGAGAATGTCTTCGTCGAAGAATATTGCTCCCCCGAGGAGATTCAAATCTACACGGGTTTATTTAAAGAATTTCGCGACATTTTTTCCTATTCTTATGAGGAAATTCCAGGAATTGGTCCAAGAATCATCGAACATGAAATCATGACATATCTTGATGCTAAGACGGTACTGCAAAAGCTTCATCCGATTAATCCTCGAAAATAAGCAATTATTAAGGCTGAAGTAGAGAAACTACTCAAAGTTGGTTTCATCTACCCCGTCCAATTGATCAATGGGTGTCAAATCCTGTTCTGATCAATAAAAAGTAGGGTATGATTCACATATGTACGAAATTCTGTGATTTGAGCAAGGATTGTCCAAAGGATAATTTCCCCACCCCATTTATTGACCATATCGTCGATGAATGTGCAGGTTGTGAGGTCTTTTCTTTCATGGATGGTTTCTCGAGATACAATCAAATATAGATCAAGCCCGGGGACCAACATAAAACAACTTTTATCTGTCCATGGGGTACATTTTCTTATCGGAAGATGCCTTTTGGTCTGAAGAATGTTGGAGCCACTTTTCAGTGGGCCATGTCTTTTGCTTTCCACGATCTCAAACACATAGTCGAGGCTTATCTTGATGATTTAGCATCACGATCTCATAAGAGAGATGATCATCCCACACACCTCCGACTTATCTTTGAGCAATGTAGCTACTATCAGATTCACTTGAATCCAAACAAATGAAGTTTTTGTGTGACATCGGTTCGTCTGCTAGGTTTCATATTTTTGACAACAGGGATCATGGTCGATCCTCTAAAGGTTGAGGAAATAGTTCAGTTGCCTCCCCTATGCATAGTCCCTCAGCTTCAGAGTTTACAGGGAAAAGAGAAATTTTTACGACGTTTCATCGCAAACTGTGCCGAGACCACAAAAGGGTTTATGCGTTTACTAAAGAAGGGTGTTCCTTTCCATTGGGGAGAAGCTACTCAACGCTCTTTCGAAGCATTGAAACATGCCCTCACATCTTCCCCTCTACTTCGACCACCATTATAATAAATATTTCTTATTGTACTTGGTCATGACATAGTCGACTATCGGTATGGTCTTGGTTCAAGAAGACGATTTTCTTGAAGAGCACGTGATTCACTACTTGAGTCGAGGCCTGGTTGGACCAGAACTCAACTACTCCCATGTTGAGAAACTATATCCGTCACTATATCCTTTTTCGCGAGACCATCACTATTGTTGTTGTGAATCCATTCCAATACGTGTTGACATGATGTGTAATCAGTGAAAAGATCAGTAGATGGATAGTTATCCTCCAGGAATTTGACTTGGATTTTGTTTTGGAAAAATCCAAAAAGTCGTTGGTCTTTGCGGAACTCATCTCAGAACTTCCGGTCGTGTCAGGTGATGTTATACCCGAAGAGTCGCCTATTGAAGGAGATATGTTTTTGATCGCATCTTTGGACCCCTGGTATGGAGATATAATAGTCTATATCCAGACTTTGAAGTAACCCACCTCTGCTTCTCGTGATGAGCGTCGACGTATACTCCATCAGGAAAAAAACTATCTTATTCTTGAAGACACTTTGTATCATCAAGGTATAGATTGCATCCTTTGTCGATGTCTCACTCATGAAGAAGTTGAACTCGTTCTTAACGATTGCCACACTAGAGCATGTGGTGGTCATTTGTTTGGCTTGGAAACAACCCAAAATATTCTACGAGCCAGTTACTTTTGGCCGACGTTAATCAAATATTGAGTCGAATCGATCAAGAAGTGTCACCCTTGTCAGATCTTCTCTCAAAAGATGAGGGCACACCCCGCTCCTATGTTTCTCGTCATTACAGTTGGCCCCTTCACCAAGTGGGGGATTGATTACAATACATGTAACCCCCCTTTATCCCCAGGGGGCACTTTTGTATCATCTTAGTAGTAGACTACTTCACAAAGTGGGTCGAGGCTNGATGATGGTGAGACAACAACCCTCTTTTTGTTTAACCAAATAATAGCAAGGTTTGGCATCCCAAAGGAGATTGCCACTAACCATGGCAGTCACTTTCAAAATAAAATGATGTTCGAGTTAACGTCAAAGCTTGGGTTGAGACAAGAGAATTCATCACCTTATTACCCACAAGCGAATGGTCAAATGGAAGCTGTGAATAAATCTCTCAAGACTATTCTACAGCGAATGATCAATTCTGCCAAATCAAATAGGCATTTGATGTTGTACTCGGCATTGTGGGTCTACCTGTTGGGTATGTGTTATATTATTTGCATAAGTAGTAGTGTCTGAGTGTATGCGCCAGGCACACAGGGGGGTGCAGGGGCATGAACACCCTCGAGCGCGGGTTCGGGGGCAAAGCCCCCAAGAAAAAAAAAAACTGGCATCGAGACCGCATTTTTTCTGCCTCAAGACCACATTATATTTAGGTGGTTTTTTGACACATGGTTTCTTTGCTGATGTTTTTCTATTTCCAATTAAGGAATTAGGGTTTTAGACTAATCTAGGTCATTGGGTTAGGGTTTATGATGTCATTGGATCCTATATGTATTTTGTATTGTAAACATTGTAACACAGTGAATGAATATAGAATATGCTGGTTTTCTCGGTTTGGGTTTCTGGGGAAAAATCTTTGTGTAATGTTTGTATTTGTCATTGTATATTTTCTGTTCTTTTTTTGAATATCTGTTTGCAGTAGATATTGTACAAGTTTAGAATTTACGATACCGAACGTCTGTTAAGACTGCAACCGATTTCTCACCTTTTCAACTCGTTTACAGGTTGGAAGCAGTCTTGCCTATAGAGTGCCAGATCCCATCTCTAAAGTTGGAAGTACAGTTATTGCCAGATACTTCACCGCTTGAAGAGTGTCTTTTATATCTCTAGCAGCTCGATGAGTAGCATCGACATGCAGCCTTGGCCAATGAGGCTCACAAACAAAGAGTCAAGTGTCAGTATGATCAGTCTATTCGTCCTCGGATTTTTCTGAAGGTGACCTTGTCCTGGTCTATGACAAAGATAAGGATCCCCTAGGGGCAGGAAAGTTCAAACCCATGTAGTTTGGACCTTTCATCGTGAAGGAGGTACTAAAGAAGGGAGATTATCGTCTAGTATACTTTGAGGGAAATGCTTTGGCGGAGCCTAGAAATGGGCTCTACCTCAATAAGTATTACTCGTAGGTGGGTCACCTTGGGTGACTTCTTGTACATATGTATAGTTATTATACAGTTTATTTTTTGTCTTTTAGTTTTATGGACGTGTAGTTTTTGATGTCATCTTTTTCACTGTGGTAGATGTGAAGTGAATAAGAGGTATTCGTTGTGTTTACGGACGACGCTAGCTGACACACTCATAGGCTTTCTTCCGCGGCTTGGGTGATCTTCACACCTCAATGCTAGTTGCTATCATCTAGAGGTATATGTTTATGTGATGCCACAAACAATGTTGTCGAATATAGTGTAGTAATAGAGTTGCTTCGTGATGCTCTGTCGCATAATATCTCTCGCCTTCAAGTCTACCTAGATGCACAGCTAGTTGTGTCCTAGTTAAATGGGGTTTATCGCATTTATGATCCTACTCTACACCGACGGTTTCTTAGGGTACGTCTCTTAGAAAAAATATTTGATTACATTATGTATATCCATGTTCCTAGGAGATTGAATAAAATCACAGATACTCTAGCTAATCATGTATTAGATTGGCATATAGCACACACATACACATGTAAATACATTTGTAAATAAATGTAACCCATAAGACATAAAAGGATGTAAATACACACACACACACACACACATATATATATCAAAGATTTCAGAGTACATAGGTGGGTGCAAGTGCCTCAAAAATATGTCCAGTATACGTCACAGGGCTTATGCCCTCAAAAATATACAAAAAGTTCCCTTGGCATGTAAGTGGTCCATCCTAAGCTAAGGGTGGGGTCTATTGGACCTTCCATAGTGAACCACGATGTTTTTGAAACGTCAAAAGAGTTGGACCCAGGTCTGTGGCACCCCAAATACGTGAGGTTGCATCGCTTGTGGCAGATCCTCGATCTCTACCACGGGGACTGGGTGAGTGAGCATGGTGAGGTTCCGCTCCACTAATCTCAATACTCTCTCAGCCTCTCTGGCTGGAGGTCCCCTACCTGTTGTTTTTGTTGGTCCGATGACTACGGCTGGTCCTGCCTCTGGTCAAGGACGCCTCCTAGTCCTCATGAAATTTGTTGGACGCAATGGTCCCACATCTATACATAAAACAGATACATAGTTGTCAGATAATCTGTTTCCCCTAAAAATTATATATATATAAGAAATAACAATTAAAAACAAACATACCTATCTCTCCTCGTTCTGCTCCAGAAGGAACGTGCATGTCAAGATCCCTGGAGAAGTTGATCCCAACATAGGGGTAGTCCTCTATAGTTAGAATATGTCGAGACCACCAGTCGAAAAAAGCATATTTGAAGGCCTCAACGATTCTCCCTCCCACCTGTCACAACAACAACACCACCCATCTGCACACTACTAGGAGAGAGGCCATGTGCCCCCGTATTGTCTCTTGCGGACTAAGACTGGGTACCCTCTCAAAGAAAAAGGAACATAGAATGGTCCCAAACCTAATGTTTTTGTTATTCCGCACACGACACTATGTCAATTTTCTATTCATGCATTCTAGCATGGTTGTGCTCCAGTATAACACTTGTGCATTCAAGCACTATACCTCACAATGCATGTGCGCTCGGGAATCCTTATGTAAGGCTGTGGATCCAGTGATCCGCCCAATAAGTAAAAATTTCACTTGCAGTGATAGGTTATAAATTTTGTGTATCGACACCTGAGAACACACTTTATCTATGCCAACCTCATAGTGTATCCCGATCAATTCGGCTATGTTGTGAGGCCTAGGAGGAAAAGCACAAAGTTTGACTAGTTCCCCTCTCCTTGAGAGGCTAGTCAGAAAATAAATATCCTCAGTCGTTGGATTCAACGACTGTCCCTCGAGCATAAATTCCTCAGCGTCTGGGTGCTAGTAATCTACCAAGGCGTTCAACAGCTTAGGTTGTTCCCTCATGAGTGGCCATTGGAAGAATTTCAAGAAACTACATTGTGCTAATACGTCAAGAGAAACAGGCTCTTTTGAGACCAAAGAATTAATGTCTTCATGCTCCCTTTCTCTCTAATGGACATACATCCTGTAAAATGACAAGTTCAAAAGAGAGTCAAAATCTTATTTTTCAATTTTTTCCATGTGTTTGAGGGTGTACACGGGCTGTATTGAGCACAGTCATGTATGCACACAGGCAGGTTGTTTTTTGCCTGCGATCATACACGTGTTGTCCTTGGACAGGACACGTACATGCAAGGCCTCACCTTTTTAAGAATGCGTGCCCCCCAAAAAAACTAAAATAAATAGAAAGGAAAGTATTGAATTGCAAGAGGGGTTGATTTATACTTACTTGGTCCAAGCAGAAGTTTGTTTCGTCCACTGAAGCTCCTGGAATTAACTCTTTTAGCAAAGGGGTGTTTTTGTCTTTTTGTTCAATTCTCAATTCGCAATGGTGATAATGACCTGCCAAGCTTCTATTTCTAGACCTTTTTGGCCCTTTTGTCATTTTTTCGAACCCTTTTGTCATTTTTTCTGTCTTGAAAATCATTTAGCAGGGTTCTTGAGTTTCTCATTGGATGTTACAATACACTTCGCTTTTGGTTTGGAAAACTTTTTGGGAGATGGGTCACTTTTAAGGTCCTTTGGTCAAAAGTTGTTTTTCCAACTGTTTGCATTTAAGTTAGGATTCTACCTCCACTTTTTGCATCTTGTTGTATTTTCTTCTTTGTCATAGGATTGATCCCATCAAATTGTGACACAAAATCACCATTTCTGCTGAAGAAGTGTCATAATTTGGTGGTAGAGCCTACCCCTTCATGGATGCCCTAGGTAGATCCTGGTTGAATTTTGGTATCCATGCCACTATTAATGACTTTAGGCTTGGGAGTCCTTCTTAGTCTTGTCCTAATTACACGTTTGAGCCTCATTTGCATGATTCATCATCACTCTTGACCTCATCCTTCGGACTCCCAAAACAAAAAATGAGTCTTCTTTAAGACCTTTGCAGACTCTATAAACATGAAAAGATTATCGAGCGATCTTGTTTCCCTTCACACTTGCGAAACTAAAATATGAAGGCACGTCTGTTCGGCAGTAGTTTACCCCTTTTTTGGTCCATATGGTCAACTATATGAACAAAGGTATACTCTAGGAACTTTGGTTCGCTAGAAGAGTATTCTTAGGTATAAGTTTAACGCTTTTTTGGGCCCGAGGGACTAAATTTACGAAAAAGGAACCCCCACGGAGTCCATAGTTAAGCTCTTTTCAGACTCCCTAAAAGTGAAAAGATTGTCGAGTGACCTTGTTTCTTCACACTCGTCAAATTGGTCCAGAAGAACATTCCCTATGGAGTCCAAAGTTAAGATTTTTTTAGACTCCTTAAAAATGAAAATATCGTCGAGTGACCTTGTTCTTTCACACTCGTTAATTGGTTCAGAAAAACATCTACTGGCATGAGTTTACCCCTTTTTCTGGCCTGTACATTAAGGTGGAAAAAGGTACGCCTCGAGAGATTCATCTTGCTGGGAGAGTTCTCCTAAGTAAATTTCACTTTTTCAGGCTAAGGAGACTAAATCTAGAAAAAGGTAGTGAGTCTATAGTTAATCTCTTTTCAGACTCCTTAAAATTGAAAATATTGTCGAGTGATCTTATCTTTCTCACACTTGTTAAAATGGTTTTGAATATGCGCCTTTTCGATGCTAGTTTACCCCTTTTTCGAACCGACTAGACTACCTTTGAAAAACGTACCCCAGTGAAGTCTTCTTTTACGCTTTTTTAGACTCTCTAAAAATGAAAAACTACCGATCTTACCTTCTTTAGGCTCGTTAAAATTACATCTAAGGATGTTATCATTGTGTCCTGTTAATTGCATTTTCATTCCTCCGTTTTGGCCTAATTTCGACTCCATGTTTCTCTCAACTAAACCTTTAAAGCATGCCTTATACGCAAGCCTTGTAGCACTTTGCCTCTGTGTCTTGACACCTTGACCCATGGAGGAATTTTCCTAAGTGTCATTTTCCTGCACATGTCTCCTTTCTCTGAGCATCAGTGTGTTCCTTGCACTTGGAACTAGTATGTTTGCAACACTCGTTCCTCCTTTGTAACGTAGCATTCTTTTATTCTTTTTCAAGCTTTCCAAAATTATTGAAAAAGACAAAAAAATCAAATATACCCCAAAAAGAGGATGGGGAAAGTATTTTCTTTTTATGGCAACACAATGAGTCTCCCTTGGACAAAGCACATCCTTATGTTTTTTCATCAAGATATGGGATTTAATATGACCTTAGGAATTTGTTCTCATTACATAGAGCTGTGTCCTCCTCCGTTTGGTTATTCTTCCAAACATATGGAGAGTTTGTGTTGCCTTCTGCATTGTGAACTTATGTCAATGTCATGCTGCCAGAGTCTGATCATCTGTTGTGCTATTGTCCAAGGGAATTTTTAGTAATCCTGAGTCAAACCTTATGCATTTTGTCTCTTTCCCTCATTCCTGGCCATCCCAAAAGTCCAATCAAGTCTTTGTTCGAAATCACTGAAGTTCTCTGCCTGATCACCAAGATCCTCTTGTTTGTTCCCCGAGAAGCCATCGAAGACCTCTGGGTAGTCAAGTTGTACACTCACATTACACTCCTACCCAAGTTTTGAATATCTTGAAGTTGTTGCTCGATCTCTGAAGGCCTCATCTCCAACCATCAGGCATCAATAGCTTCTTGAAGATGGATATTATATATGTATATCTTTCGATTTTGAGATGTAGATCCGTTGTGTATTGCTCGCAGCTACACTTTATATAGTTATATGACATGGATCTGTAGTATATTTTATTGGTAGCCATGATTTTTTTCATCCCAAGCATGGGTATTCCCGCCTTGGTGAGACAATTGTTATTTTGCAGATGGCACCTCCCGAACTCTAGTCCTGGGCTCACTCGTTTCATACATTGGTAAAGATTTGTAATGTATTTCGGCCATCAAATGCTCTTCTGACCTCACACATTAGGGGGCATCTGTTATAACCCTAAATTTCACCTTACATGCATACCTGGCATCAGGCCATCTTACTTGCCATTTTTTCCAAGCTATCACTGAAAGCTCTTCTTAAAAAACACTTTTTTTGAAGATGTACATGCCCTGCACCATTACTGCCCATGTATGTATGCTTGTTGCACTACTACATCTCACGTACATACACTAGCTACATCATTACAGCCTACATGCATACACTAGTTGCATCATTACAACCCGTGTATACCCACAAAAGTTGCAAAAAATAAAAAGTTGCAAGGGGATACGGGCTTTTGGGTAGTTTCCTAACCAATTGACCACCCATAGCCCATCACCCAACTGAATAAACATATTTTTGGCATATAAAAGAAAGTGTTGGGGTCCCATTCCTAAGAGAAGCATGAAAGCAATGAAACTCTGTCCATTTCATAATCCCCCCTTGCCCCAAGAATTTGCAACCACACTATGAGTTTTGAGCCAGAATTCCCTATTCTATCATTTTTCCTCCATTACTAGCCAAATCCATTTCCTAAAGAGAGTTGAAGAGGAGAAAGATACGTGGAAGCAGTTGGAACTTGGTGAAGAGGATGCCAAGACCAGGTTCGATGAGTAGTAGCCGATCTCATTTTGTAAGTGACTTTGTGAGATTAATATAAAGAAGTATTTTTTCCGTCCTGCCATATGATGTGTTCAATATTTATGTTTGATTTACATTTTGTTATGACATCTAACCCACTTATTCATATATAGAATGCATGTTCATAGTTTCTTGTTTGTTTTTTGGTGAATGCAGGTCAACCTTGGGAGGAGATTTAGTGTCGAGGAATGACCAAACGCAAAGGGATTGACACCGGACGTAGAGTTTAAGGTATGACTACCAGATCCCTATACTTTGTACTTTATTCATGAATGTGGGGTATTGCCGGGATAGTTGTTAAAAGTAGGAGACTTTAGACGGTTGGCTCTATCTGCACTTTAGAACCTTAGTGTAGTATGTAGGGGGGTTTTCCCACTATAGCAGGAACCCAGAGACCTTCAAAGTGGAGGGGGTTCATCAATGTCCAAGAATCATGACCATCCATTATAAGGACCTCAGAATGAGAGAACAAGTCTTCATATCCAATGCGTATGGACCCCCAAACCAGTATGCAAAAAGAGGATTTCTAGGAACCCTCATACAGTTAGGGAAACTACTGTAATACCAACATTGGATAATTGGGGGAGAATTTAACCTGATAAAAACCCTTGAGTAAAAGAAAGGAGGGGTCATAAAATTAGACCTGGAAAATAAACGATTCAAGGAATCCCTGGAGGAATTAAACTTGGTGGATCTCCTGACTTAGGGGGTCATGTTCACCTGGAATAATTGGAGAGGGGGGGAAAAGAAGGTGGAAGAGAGGCTAGATCTGTTCCTAGTTTCTGAGAAGTTCTTCCAACATTCTCAAGGACTGAGAACAAATATATTACCTTTCCAAGGCTCGGACCATTGGACGATCCTAATTAGTTGGGAGACGCAAACCCCCAAGCTCCCAAAACCTTTTAGATTTGAGAAATTATGGACAAGAAGCCCAAAATTTCTCCCTATGACGTCAACATGGTGGAACAATCAACCCAACCTCTATGGGACCAAAATGTACCAATTCCAACAGAGGCTAAAATACACAAAATCCTACATTAAAAAATGGAACGAGGAGATATTTGGAAATATCTAGGAGGAACGAAGAAAATTAGAAGGGAGAATGGAGAAGTTGCAATAACAAATCATCCTTTAGGGGCTATCCCCACTTCTACAACTGGAGGAATCCCAGCTTCAGTAGGAAATCTCAGAGAGAGACACCTAAGAGGAGATCCTTATCCGACAGAAATCGAGGGTCCAATGGCTTCAGGAAGGAGATAGAAACACCAAATTCTTCCACAACTCTCGTTTATGGTGTAGAAGCCAAAACATGATAGCCACCCTCAATAAAATCAATGGCTTAGTGGCATAGACTCATGGTGAGATTGAATCAAAGCTCGCGAACTAGTATAGGACCCTCTTGATCGAGCCGGAAGTGGATAGGAAGGTAGAAATCCACCAAATAATAGAGGAAATTCTAACTTTGATATCGACAGATCAAAACAATAGTCTCACTCGCCATATATCTATGGAAGAGGTGTATTTTTTAAAACCTGTTGGAGTGTAATAGGTAGAGATGTTTGGGAGGTGGTAGAGGAATCAAAGAAATCACAGTCAGTGCTTTAGGTGTTCAATGCCACATTCCTAACCCTCATCCCAAAATAAATTGGAGCTCGAACGATAGACAAGTTCCACCCGATCTCCTTATGCAATTTAATCTACAAGATCATCATGAAGGTCATTGCTAACATAATGAAACCCAACTTGCAAACAATTATCTCCCCAGAACAGGGAGGTCTTGTGGAAGGCAGAAAAATACTAGAAGGTATAATAGCAGCCCATGAAACTATTCACTCCTTGAAAACGAAAGGGAAGACGGGTATGCTGATAAAGCTAGACCTCTCAAAATCTTATGACAGGATAAATTGGGACTTCCTACAAGAAATTCTATAAGCTTTTGGGTTTGATAAGGAGTGAATTTCTTGGATCATGGATCTAATATATTCTTCCTTCTTTGTGATTGTGGTCAATGGCTCCCCCTCGTCAACCTTTAAGGCTTCAAGGGGAATCAGACAAGGGGACCCCCTGTCCCCCTTCATGTTCATAATCCTAGCCAAGGGATTGGGGAGACACCTTAAGATATCCATAACAGTAGAGGAACTACAAGGTCCGAAAATAACCTCAAACTTAGATGCTCTCACCCATCTCCAATTCGTGGATGACACTCTACTATTAGGGAAGCCCAAAGTCAAGGAAGCCCAACTGATTAGAAAGAACCTGAATCTCTTCATGGAAGTGTTGGGAACGAAAATTAATTATGAAAAATCCAAAGTCTAATTCTTGAACACCTTGATCTCTATCCAAAGGAATATTTCCTGCTTGCTTGGTTTTCAATGAGCGATCCTTCCCTCCTCCTATATGGGATTACCCCTCGTAGAAAAATCTCCCAAAGTCTCGGCCTAGAAGGAACTCTTGTAAAAATTTGACAACCGTTTAAACAACTGGTCCCACCACTTCCTTACCTTCCCTGCTAGGATTCTTTTGATAAAGTCAGTCCTGTCGACCATGCCCCTCTATCTCTTTTCAGTCTTATCGGCCATGCCCCTTTATCTCTTTTCAGTCCTGGCAGCGCCCACAACCATACTTCAACAATTAAGAGCCATCCAATGGAAATTCCTCTTGGGGGAAGAAAAGGGAGAGAACATGGGACTTGGTAGCCTGGGAAACCATTTCTTTTCCCAAGTCATAAGGGGGGTTAGGTATCAGAGATCCCCACAAGACAAGCCAGGCTATATCAGCCAAGTTATTCTAGACATGGAACAAAAATACAGAGGACCTGTGGGCCCAGATATGGACTCAGAAATATGCCCAGAATGCTTGGGACAATGATAAGATCTGTTTGGATGGGATGCGACCAGGCTCGTTCATTTGGAACTATGCCTGGAAGAACAGGGGCACAGTGAAAAACCAAATATTTTTGGAAATCCATGAAGGAAAATCGACTTTGTTTTGGGATGACGCCTAGGAACAATTACCAGCCCTAAAGGACAAGGAGATCATTCTCGAGCTCCAAAGAGAGATTAAAGCAGTGGTTTGGACCCTAGTCCATCACTACTGGGAGGACTCCTATCCAGAGGTAACATAGGTCAGATAGTTAGACATTTGGCCGGTAACCTGGTGAGAGCGAGGCAGAAGGGAAATGGAGCAGATACTAACCCAAAGGATAATACCTTGGAAACCAACACCAGACATCCTAAGGTGGGGGAATAAAGGAAATGGGAACTTCACGATCAAGGAAGCATACCTGTAGCTCCAAGAAACCCCAACTATCAATCCAAAGGTAGTTCGGAGAAAAATTTGGAACACTCACCAATGGAAAAAAATTACTTCCTTTATGGTTAGTGGCTCACATGAAAGCACTAATGTGGGACAAAATCCAAATAAGGGGATTTGAAGGTCCTTCCATGTGCATGATGTGGATGCAAGAAGATGGAACAACATACCGCATGTTCAATGAATGCAAGGAAGTGTCAGAACTATGGGACATGGGGGCAACAATATTCAAAACGTCAGACAAAATTCGACATTACATCATCCAGACTATAGAATAATGGAGAGAATAACCATTTAGAAATAAAATTTTAAATAAGCTATGGACAATTTTGTTTGGGTTCATCTTATGACATACCTGGAAATAGAGAAACCAGAGGATCTTCAGGAATGAATCCAACTCCCAGAGCCAGACCTAGAAATGTCTCCTAGGGAACCTCCAGGAATCAATCACTTCCTCATCTTGGAAAGAAGAAGACTGGAATCCCTCCAGAACAGAGATAGAGATCCTGAAAAACTGGTAGATTCCATAGACTAAATTCAGCCAGTTAAAAATCAGAGAGTTGGGGAGAATGGCAAGAGGAAAAAAGAAATGGGAAGCCCCCTCCAAGTTTCATAAAATTGAACTATGATGGTGCGCCAAAAGGGAACTTGGGCCAAGTAGGAGCAGGAGGCATATTTAGAGATTCAACATGGAATATCATGTATGGATATTCCATTCAACTGAGGCATATTGAGGTTGGAAAAGGCACTATAGTACAAAGATCTGATCGTGGAAGGTGACTCTAGGATTATCATGGAGGGATTAAGGAAAATCATAAATGGCACCGACCCAGAAAGGGTTTCAAAGGACTAGTGATTGTATTTTGGCTACTCAGAGATATCCAGGGCCATTAGAGGAAACTCCATCGTCATCTTGAGTCATGTAAAGTGCAAGCGTAATGCGGTGGTAGATCATTTAGAAAACATGGTGGTACACCTAACTCCACATATGGATAAGTGGAGCTTTAGTAATGTGGGCCAAGGTCCATTAAGAAACAAAATTTCGAGTCTAGTGGAGTTTGATTCCCAAGGTATCAACGAGGAGACAACTAGAGAAGTGGAAATATCTAGAGGGACTCATGTCCTTCCCTTATGTTAAATGACAATTGATGAAAGGAAGGTACACGGGAATCAGGTGATGAAACCTGTCCCATCAGAAGCAAAAGTAATAGCTTTTCTTAGTCCATTTGTGGCAAAGAATACTTTTAGAGGGAGGAAGATCTAGGATGATACGAGAAAGCCAGATTCAATACAACATGCTACTGGCATGATGCCAATGGCGTCTGGATCTAGTACCCAAGGCATTATCATAAGGAGAGCAGAAGACATAATGTATGAGATAATGAAAACCCATTCTAATTCAGATAGGAAAAAATGACTCCTCGACCAATTGGGAAAACCTATTAATATGAAGTGTTATGGCAGACCACAGGCATATAAAAAGGGTGAGTTAGGGAAGCTTTGGAGAGCCGGAACAACAATTAAGAGAGGATTAGTAAGGAAAATGGGGAAATTCAGAGGAAATAGGGGGGAAGGGATCCTTGGAAAACTCCCCTCCAAGCAGAGACCTAAGGAGGGGTCCTCACTTTCTTTCGCAACTTCTAGTGTAGGCCAACCTGTCAGAGTAATCCCAAAGTCGAGTTGGCAGAGGAAGCGAGTGGGAAGGAATATGGACATAAGAGGCTTGAGAAACATAAGGAGGATGCCAGGCCAGCCCTAGTTAGCTTGAAAAAAAGCGCCAGGTTCAGGAAGTAGGGGCTAGAAAACCTAGAGAGTCGAGCACCATCCCTCCTAGAGGAGGACCCACTCGACAGCTGGAACGAAATCAACCATGTTAGAGGCTGAGGAAAATTTTCAGTCCAGACTCTTGGACAAGGAGAGGAAATACATGGAGGGGTTACATAGGGATGTCGACATCAAGAGACAACAAAATTCAGAGAAAGAAATACTAGCCGAGGCCCGATATTGGGTCCCATACCCTGCTCAGACAAGGAATATGGAGACAAAGTACTTCAGGTTGGTCGAGGTGTACTAGCGTACCAAAACCATGATCACCCAAGCCATGGTTCAACAATAGAATCAAGTCCTCCAAGAGCTGGCTCAATAATGATAGGATAATGAACAACTTAGACAATCAGTAAGACTCTTGGAATCCAAATTTGAAATTTTTTGTAAGAATAAGTTTGGCGTTTCCTTCATTGAGAAAGATCAACATGAGAAAGACCATCAGGAAATGTTGGAAAAGACAATGACCCAGTAGAAAAATGTTATCCTCCTGGGGTCCTAGGAGAGCCCCATTATTATTCAGGACGAGGACCAAGCCCATCAGCCTATCATAGGCCTGACGGGTCCCTCTAAGCCTCGAGGGCGGCTGAGCACCATCCCTTGGTGAAGTCTCTCCCCTCAATAGTAATCAAACCAGTAGTTAGTGATCTATTTTGTCTTTCATGGAGTCGATGTCTTTTGTTATGTATAAGTTGGTTCAGATGGTGTACTCTCTTGGAACTGTTTTGTATGGGTAGTTTACTCTTATGTTCTGTTATGATTAATTTGGTATGGGTGGCTTACCCTCTCGGGACTAAGCACCATAATACAAGGAAAGATGGACCCTGGTTTTTGGGGGACACTTGGGATGTAAGGTTTTTGGGGGGGAATTTGAGGCTCCTATAGGCGCCATATGGAAAGACCTTCACTATGTAATATTATGTACTAGAATTAATAGAATTATGCAGTGCCTTAAATATATATATATATATATATATAATAGAAGTTAACCTAGAAACAAGAGAACAAATTTCACCAAAGTCATTTCCCTCTACCTGGGAATAACCTTTTGCTACTAACTGAGCTTTGTATTTCTACACTTTTCCTTCTACATTCAACTTCTTATTAAACACCCATTTAGTGCCAATATCCTTTCTTCCAATTGACAACTCAACTAGATCCCATGCCTCATTCTTATCCAAGGCATCCATCTCTTCAACCATGGCCTTCTTCCAGAGTTTACTATCCTTTGAATTCATTGCTTCCCTAACAGTTCTGGGATCATCATCAGTAATAGATAAAGAAAAGTTAACACAAAAATCAGGTGGACTATACCTCTCGGATTGCTTTCTTTCCCTCACTGATCTCCTCAATATTGGGGCATGAGGTTCTTCCTGTTTTGCTTCATCTTCTTCTATTGTGTTAGATTTTGGATCATCCAACTCGAACTCTATTTTCTCAGGTTCTTCTTCCCTTGGTAGGACTTCCTATTTGGGAACATATTTAACCTGTCTAAAAACAACATCTCAATTGTAAACAATATTTTTACTTTATGGGTTCCAAATCTTATAACCTTTCATACCATATTTATACCCAATAAAGATACACTTTTTAGCTTTATTATCCATCTTACTCATATTTTCCTTTGGAACATGTACATAAGAATCACAACCAAACACTTTGAGATTTTGAAGAGAGGGTTTCTTATGGGGTGATTATTTACTAGGTAACATGCAATACCCATTGCCTCTGCCAAAAATTCTTGTCCTAACTTGGCACCACTAAGCATGCTCCTTGTTTTTTCCATCAACATCCTATTCATCTTTTGTGCAATCTTGTTCTATTGAGGTGTGTATGGAGTAGTCTTCTGCCTTGCTATACCACACTTCTTATAGAACTCTTCGAATTCATTCCAAAAAATTCTCCACCATTATCTGTCCTCAACACCTTTATTTTATTCTCTATCTGATTTTATACCAAAGCCTTAAACTATTTAAATTTATCAAATGCCTCATATTTCTTCCTAAGAAAATAAATCCACATGTTCCTTGAGAAACTATCTATGAATAAAACATAATACAAATATTTACCTAGTGATGGAACATACACAGGTCTGAACACATCAATGTGTATCAAATCTAAGATCCTCTTTACTATTGTAGCACCAAATGGGAATCTTACTCGATTCTATTTACCATATATGCACTGTTCACATAAATCAAAATCCAAGGTGAAATTAGACATACCTTCAACCATACCTTTACTCTATAGTGTTCAAAGGCCCTTTTCTCCAATATGTCCCAGTCTTTGATGCCACATCATGGTCTTCTTTCCAGAGATAATATGGATGCTATCTTCTTTATTTCTCTACTTGGGGACAATAGAATTGTTACACCCATCAATATAAGTACTTCCCAACAATTGTTATAGAGTTTCACAATGAACTCCCCTCATCAACACCATTTCTCCTCGTACCATCTTGCAAGTACCTTTTCCTAATAAAGTATCCACACCTGCATCATCCAACTTACTTACAGATATTAGCCTCCTGGCTTGATTTGGAATGTGAAGAACCCCAGGGAGAGTTCTTATCCTTCCATCTTTCAACAACAACTTAACCCTTCCACGACCCATGATTTTGGTTGTCGAGTCATCTCCTAAAAATACATAACCACCATCATACTTTTCATATTAATAGAACCACTCCCTATGAGGATTCATATGAAATGGTGCACCTGAGTCGATCAACCATACATCAATATCTGCATGTGTACCTATAGATGCCAGGTAAACATCACCTCCTTCTTCTATGGAGGTTTTCTCCTCTTTGGAAGAGGCGTCATTAGATCCCTTTGCTTTATCAACATTCTTAGACCCACAATATTTCCTATAATGCCCAACTTTACCACATTTCCAACATTTCCTTAAATATTTTCCCAGGGATTTAGATCTACCCCCAGACTTATTTTTATTCCTATCTTGGGGATGACCTCTTACAAAAAAAAAATATGTGTTATGACTATCCATGTTTTTTTGCCTCATCTCTTTCAATAATAAGGATGCAAATGCATCCTCATACTTCAATGCATATTGAGTGGTACTACCAATTGCTACAACCAAATTATGCCAAGAGTCTAGTAAAGAATATAACAAAGTAATACACTTATCTTCTTCTGTAATCGTAATATTAATAGAGACAACTTGGCTTACCAGAGTATTGAATTCATTTAGATGCTCTGTCACAAAATCTCCATCTTCCATCCTAATATGATACAAATTCTTTCAAAGAAACAACTTGTTTACCAGGAACTTTGACTGATATGAATTCCCCAACTTTTTCCATAGTTCCTTGGCTATGGATTATCCCAACAGATTCAGTAACACCGAATTTTCGAGGTAGATTTGAATAATACTCCTTTCTCTTCTATACAGATTCTCTCAATCTTATTTCGACATACCAATAGATTGAGTACTAGTATTTTGTGTATGAGTAGATTGTGTACTAGTAGCTTGTGTACCAAGATCCACAACGAACCATTTTTCTTTTTCTACAAGAAGTTCCTCCATATTGAGCTTCCGTAGCTCAAAGTTTTTATCGTTGAACTTCTCAATCTTGATTCTAGAACTGCTTGTCATTCTCTTTCAACATATGAATCACCACTGTAAATCTCCCACTGAACCCATGTTTAGCACAAACCCAAGATAAACTAGATCTATCAAGACCTAACAAAACCCTTAACAACAAAGGCATCCCCCTGAATCCAAAGATGTTCTATGATACCACATGTAGGTTTTAAACTTGTGAAGTAAAGAAATACATACAGATTCTTAAGAAAAACAAAAATTAATCAATGGCTCATACACATAGTACAAAGAGATTTATGTTGGAAACCCTTAACCGAGAGAAAACTAACCTTCCTTGGTGTCGCACCTCTCAACTCTTCAATGTATTGATTTCACCATTCACAATAGAATATATACCATATTTTAGGTATTTCACAACTAGCTAAACCCTAATCCCTTAATCTAGGATTAATTTATAAAACCGCTAAAAATAATGAAAACAACTAAAATAACAACAAAAAAATGTCCAAAAGAATTTTTTCGGGGCATTTCCCTGAACCCCATCGGATTTGGGCTAGCACTAGGAGCAAAAAGCTTCACCTAAGCAAGGGGGGCAATCCTATCCCCCCTACGACCCCCCACAGAAAAGCGTCCAACGCACACGTACACAAAGAGCATAAGGTGGTGGGATTGTTAGACCCTGTCGTCAAATCTAACACCCCCTTCCCCCCCTGACTCACATGCAAAGAATATAACACATACCCAACAATCACAACCCCTAATTATCATATTTTGAATATCTTTAGGGGAGTATCTAATCCTTCTGAGTTAAGTTTTGAAGGGTATCTATATATTGGTGCTCGTGGACTACCACTTCCCCCTAATTCTTCTCTAGTTACTCCTAAAGATTCTTCAAAAGAAGAACCCTCAAAGGAACCTTCAAATAATAGTCCTAAGAGAGATATGGTTAATGCTAATCAACCTTTGTTTTCCCAGGATGTTGTCGTTGTTCCAAGGGATGTACATCCTTTACCTAGGAATCCTAGAAAATTGCTTCCAAAGTTCAACCCTAACAAGAAAGATTCTGCAAAAGGTCACATTAATAAATTCATGCTTGCAGTAAGATTAATGAATGTTCAACAAGAAGACGTGGTTTGTAGAATTTTCCCTTATACTTTCGAAGAAAAGGATTCAACTTGGTACTTTTCTCTTAGACAAGGATCAATCACGAGTTGGAATGATTTCAAAACTCATTTTTCAAACAAGTTTGGAGATGATAAAATCCCAACAGTTCTAGTTTTAAAACTATCTAGGATTAAAATGGATCCTAAAGAGAAAGTTAAGGATTTTAATCAAATATTTATTTCATTGATAAATAAAATTATAGGTATTTCTAAACCTGTTGATGATGTCTCTATTGAATTTTACACTTCAACTTTGCTAGCCACCATGGCCATGCTTGTTAAAAGAGTATAGAAAAATGCTCTTGAATTGACATTTAAAGAGGCCATAAAAGTTGAAAAGGATATATCCTGGATTGGAAAATGAAAAGGATGCATCATCTAGCAAGAAGAAAACTACTTAGATCCAAGTTCCTTATGATAAGAAAGATCAAGATTCCATGGACATGGGGATCCTACAAAGAATTGTTAAGAAGATTTCAAATGAAATTATCGATTTAAAAAGGAATTTTGGAGAAGACACATCTACCAAAAAGTTTTTTAAGCCGCCTTTTAAAACATCAATTCCCCCTTCAAACTAAATTGCTCCACCGACAAAGGGGATTAATGTCAAAGATTTTGTCAACATGTTTAAATCCCTTATGTCTAGAGAGGAACCCTCCTCAGGCAAGGAAGATGAAGAGGATGAGAGGAAGGAGAAGAAGAAAATATAAACCAATCTAGTGAAGAAAAAAATGGTTAGTACTTTTTTTGATGTTTCTTTTTGTTGAAGATTGATCTAGGTGGATATCAATGGCCACCTACCATTTCCAACTGGCTCAAAACAATTTTCTGGCAATTTTGGTAATTTACTATTTTTAGTAGTTTTTAACTTTCAGAGCCATTTTGAGGCCCTAAACGACGTTTTTGGGAAAACGGGGAACAATATGGAAGTTCCTTCACTATTTCCCCCAAAATGAATCTCCTCGATGATACCTTTCCAACGGGCTATCATGCACCTAAAACAAAGATCATATGCAAAAGTTACGACCTCGGGAAGTTGATGTACTAACTTACCCAAATGGGGCCCACATGGCTTTTGGCACTTCATCTCCTAGGGTTAGGTTTTTGGATGTCTAGGGTTTTTGGCATTCTCATTTATTGTAAAAAGGTCTTCAAAGCCTCATTGTAATCATCTTCTTGCGAATGCGAGTATCCGTCACATCTCTTCTCAGAGATAAGCTACCACCATTCTATTGAGTCTTTCACTATGTATTTTTACAGTCTCTGTACATTTCTTTCATTAATAGAAATTGTGTATTACTGTATATCTGTGTTTATGTTGCATCTCTGATACATT
The DNA here is from genome assembly GCA_010110895.2 of Picea sitchensis. Lineage (NCBI taxonomy): Eukaryota > Viridiplantae > Streptophyta > Pinopsida > Pinales > Pinaceae > Picea > Picea sitchensis. Next base: position 120,923 of record SNQJ01S0001943.1, on the reverse strand, counting down.
TTTTTTATATCATTGAATATCTATGATATCTCTATTCATATATTTATTATATCTCCACTCTCATTTCATGCCGAAAATAATCTGGATCAGTGGTATCAGAGCAGGCTGCTCTTGATCATTTTTTTCAGCACATGTCCCTGACGAGGTCCGAGTATAGCAAGTTGGGTCTCAAGCTTGTCTCTCTTGAAGACAATCGCTCTCGCACGTCCAAGAAACCCTCCATGGTGGAAGAAAATAAAAACGATAGAGAAGACGATCCTATAAATCTGTTGCTTGAGCAAGCTCTCACACGACAGAGGGACGAAATGATGGAGAATTTTTCCCACATCCTTCAATGTCTTCTAATAGCAACAAACACATATTCATCAAACAACCACTTTGGAAGCACCTCGCCTTTCAAGGTACAGGTTAATTTTGATATTCCCATATTTGAAGGTCAGATAGATGCGAATGCCCTAGACAAATGGTTAAATCTGCTAGACGGTTATTTCTCTGTTCATCATTTTTCCAACAGGGAAAAGATCACCTTTTCACTCCTTAAAGCTCTCCCCCATGTCAAACATTGGTGGGAAACTTAATGGGAGCAAAGTTCCATAGAGGAGTCTAGAATATATGGGGTCGAGCCCACATGGGATTTTTTTGTGAGTGTAGTAAAGGAACCATATTACCCTGTTGGCAACTATGAGGACCAGTACATGAGATGGACCACACTACGGAAAGAGAGGGGCCAAGCAGTTCTAGAGTTCACCGATATATTCCATACCTTTCGCACCAAGCTGGGTATCAAAGACTCCGAACGACATTTGGTTTTGAAATACCGTGGGGCTCTACACAGATACATCCAAACTGAAATGGATTTTCTGTACATCTCATCACTCGATGTTGCTTATTGATATGCTGTTAAAATCAAGAAGAAATTTAAGAACTAGAACAAACGGGAGTTAGGGTCTGCAAATCCGCAACAACCAAAGTATGAAAAAGATGGCCCTAACAAATAGTCTCCTGAAAACTAGTCCAAGCCACAGGAAAAGAAGGGTCACGGGAAGAAAAAGAAGGACACCGGAAAATGGTGTGATTTCCATAAAATCCCCTGGCACAACACCGATGAATGTCGCTCAAAATAGCCATTGGTGGCTGAGATCAAAGACAAGGAGCCAAACCCTGATTCATAATCTAATTATGAAAATACTGGTAAAAGATAGATCATCGACGCAAACTCCACTATTATTGTCACGACCACAACAATTCAACCAAAAGAACCAACATATCCAGAAGAGGGGGAGCACCTTTTTCATTCACATATGTGGGTGAAGGGGACCCCACTACATTTTATTGTTGATAGTGGAAGCCAGAAGAACCTCATCTCAGTAGAGGTCGTCAAACATTTGGGATTTACAACAACACCACACCCGCAACCATACAACATCGGGTGGCTTCGCCAAGGATGCGATCTTCATGTCAGCCAGCAATGTCAATTGTCATACAACATCCAACCCTTCAAGGATGAGGTATTATGTGATGTTGCCCCACTGGATGTCTGTGATGTTCTCTTGGGCCAACCATATATGTAGAGATGCCATGTTGTTTATGAGTCTCGACCCCACAGTGTCATTTTTTCTCTAGGGGGTCATGTCTACAGAGTACCGAAGGTATTTCCGACTATTGTTCCACCTAAACAGTGCTGCAAGGTAGTATCTCATACTGCAAAATTCAACTTCTTCACAATTTGTTCAAAAGGGGAACATAAGGACACTGCAACCACTACAACCTCGCCCAAAGAACCTTCTATCCAACAGAAGCAGGTCGACAAGGTTGCAACAAAGTGAAAATATTCCTTCTGCATACCATCCTCTCATGTAGCTCGACTTGTTGAATAGCCTCAGCCTCAACAGGTTCATGACAAACTTCCACAAATTGAGCAACACGACGTCTCTAGCAAGGCAAGCAGCTCACCAAGATTCAGATTCAATAAATGTTTTTCCTCTCCCCCGGGTACTCAATGCAATGGAGACCATTTCTTTCTAAGGAGGGAGGATTGATCCATGTGGATATCGGTGGCCACCCACCTTTTCCAATTCGCTCAAAACAATTTTCTGGCAATTTTGGTAATTTACTATTTTTAGCAGTTTTTAACTTATGGGGCTATTTTAAGGCCCTAAATGATGTTTTTGGGAAAATGAGGAGAAATATAGAATCTCCTCAACGATACCTTTCCAACGAGCTATCATGTACCTAAAATGGAGTTCGTATGCAAAAGTTACGACCCCGTGAAGTTGATGTACTAACTTACCCAAACGGGGCCCACATGACTTTTGGCGCTTCATCTCCTAGGGTTAGGTTTTTGTATGTCAAGGTTTTTGGCATTCATGTTTACTGTAAAAATGCCTTTGGAGTCTCATTGTAATCATCTTCTTGAAAATGCGAGTAGCCATCACATCTCTTTTTAGAGATAAGCTACCACCATTCTAGCGAGTCTTTCACTCTGTATTTTTATAGTCTCTGTACATTTCTTTCATTAATAGAAATCATGTATTACTGTATATCTGTGTTTATGGTTTCATATCTGATACATTTATGTTATATTATTGAATATCTGCTATATCTCTGTGAATTTATTTATTATATCCCCGCTCTCATTTCGTGCCGAAAATAATCTGGATCAATGGTATGAGAGCATGCTGCTCTTGATCGTTTTTTTCAGTGCATGTCCCCGACGAGTTCCGAGTATAGAAATTTGGGTATCGAGCTTGTCTCTCTTGAAGAAAATCTCTCTCACAAGCCCAAGAAACCCTCCATGGCAGAAGAAAAGAAAAACAACAGAGCAGACGATCCTATAAATCTGTTGCTTGAGCAAGCTTTCACGCGACAGAGGGACGAAATGATGGAGAATTTTTCCCACATCCTCCAACGTCTGTCGATAGTAACATGTGCATATTCATCAAACAACCACTTTGGAAGCACCTCTCCTTTCAAGGTACAGGTTAATTTTGATATTCCCATATTTGAAGGTCAGATAGATGCAGATGCCCTAGACAAATGGTTAAATCTGCTAGACAGTTATTTTTCTGTTCACCATTTTTCCTACAGGGAAAAGATCACCTTCACACTCCTTAAAGCTCTCCCCCATGTCAAACATTGGTGGGAAACTTACTGGGAGAAAATTTCCATAGAGGAGTCTAGAATATATGGGGCTGAGCCCACTTGGGATTTTTTTGTGGATGCAGTAAAGGAATAGTGTTACCCTGTTGGAAACTATGAGGACCAGTACATGAGATGAACCAAACTGCGGCAAGAGAGGGGACAAGTAGTTCTGGAGTTCACCAATACCTTCCATACCTTGCTTACTAAGCTGGGTATCAAAGACTCCAAATGCCATTTGGTTCTGAAATAATGTGGGGCTCTACACAGATACATCCAAACTGAAATGGATTTTCTGGACATCTCATTACTCAGTGCTTCTTATCGATATGTTGTTAAAATCGAGAAAAAATTGAAGCACCAGAACAAACGGGAGTTCAGGTCTACAAATCCGCAAAAACCAAAGTATGAAAAAGACAACCCTAACAAGTAGTCTCCTGAAAACCAGTCCAAGCCACAGGAAAAGAAAGGGCACGGGAAGACATAGAAGGACACCGGAAAATGGTGTGATTTCCACAAAAGCCCTTGGCACAACACCAATGAATGTCGCTCAAAACAGTCATTTGTGGATGCGATCAAAGACAAGGAGCCGAACCCTGATTCAGAATTTGATTCTGAAAGTACTGGTAAAAGACAGATAATCGACGCAAACCCCACTACTATTGTCATGATCGCAATAATTCAACCAGAAGAACCAACAGATCCAGAAGAGGGGGAGTGCCTTTTTCATTCACAGATGTGGGTGAAGGGGACCCCACTACATTTTATTGTTGATAGCGAAAGCCAGAAGAACCTCATCTCAGCAAAGGTCATCAAACAATTGGGATTGTCAAAAACACCACACCCACATCCATACAACATTGGGTGGCTTCACCAAGGATGAGATCTTCGTGTCAGCCAATAGTGTCGATTGTCATACGACATCCAACCCTTCAAGGATGAGGTATTATGTGATGTTGCCCCACTAGATGGTTGTGATGTTCTCTTGGACCAGCCATATATGTGGAGATGCCATGATGTTTATGAGTCTCGACCCCGCAGTGTCATTATTTCTCTAGGGTCTCATCTCTACATAATACCAGAGGTAGTTTCGACTATTGTTCCACCTAAATAGTGTCGCAAGGTAGTATCTCATACTGCAAAATTCAGCTTCTTCACAATCTATTCAAAAGGGGAATAGAAGGACATTGCAAACACTGCATCCTCGCCTCAAGTACCTTCTATCCAACAGAAGCAGGTTGACAAGGTTGCAGCAAAGCGCAAAGATTCCTTCTGCACAACGTCCTCTCGTGTAGCTCGACTTGTTGAACAAGCTCAGCCTCAACATGTTTGTGAAAAACTTCCACAAACTGAGCAATGCGAGACCATTGCTTCCTAATGAGGGAGGATTGATCCAAGTGGATATCGGTGGCCACTGACCTTTTCCAACTGGCTCAAAACAGTTTTCTAACAATTTTGGTAATTTACTTTTTTTAGCAATTTTTAACTTCTGGGGCCATTTTGAGGCCCCAAATGACACTTTTTGGGAAAACGAGGATCAATATGAAATTTCTTTCATTATTGCCCCCAAAATGAATCTCCTCGACGATACCTTTTCAACGGGCTATCATGCGCATAAAACAAAGATTGTATGCAAAAGTTACGACCTCGGGAAGGTGATGTACTAACTTACCCAAATGGGGCCCACATGACTTTTGGCACTTCATCTCCTAGGGTTAGGTTTTTGGATGTCTAGGGCTTTTGGCATTCCTGTTTATTGTAAAAAGGCCTTTAGAGCCTCATTGTAATCATATTATTGCAAATGCAAGTAGCCATCACATCTCTTCTCAAAGATAAGTTGCCACCACTCTAGCGAGTCTTTCACTCTGTATTTTTACAGTCTCTGTACATTTATTTCATTAATAGAAATATTGTATTACTATATATCTATATTTATGGTTGCATCTCTGATACATTTCTATTATATTATTGAATATCTACGATATCTTTGTGCATTTCTTTATTATATCTCTGCTCTCATTTCGTGCCAAAAATAATCCGGATCAATGGTATCAGAGCAGGCTGCTCTGGATCTTTTTTTCAGTACATGTCCCCAACGAGGTCCGAGTATAGAAAGTTGGGTCTCGAGCTTGTCTCTCTTGAAGACAATCATTCTCAAACGCCCAAGAAACCTTCCATTGTGGAAGAAAAGAAAAATGACGGAGCAGACAATCCTATAAATCTGTTGCTTGAGCAAGCTCTCACGCGACAAAGGGACGAAATGATGGAGATTTTTTCCCACATCCTTCAACGTCTGCCGATAGGAACATGTGCATCTTCATCAAAAAACCACTTTGGAAGCACCTCTCCTTTCAAGGTACAGGTTAATTTTGATATTCCAATATTTGAAGGTCAGATAGATGTGGATGCCCTAGACAAATGGTTAAATCTGCTAGACGATTATTTCTCTGTTCACCATTTTTTCGACAAGAAAAAGATCACCTTCGCACTCCTTAAAGCTCTCCCCCGTGTCAAACATTGGTGGGAAACTTACTAGGAGCAAAGTTCCACAAAGGAGTTTGGAATAAATGGGGTCGATCCCACTTGGGATTTGTTTGTGGATGTGGTAAAGGAACAATATTACCCTGTTGGCAACTATGAGGACCAGTACATGAGATGGACCACACTGCGGCAAGAGAGGGGCCAGGCATTCCATAGTTCACCAATACCTTCCATAATGTGCTCACTAAGATGGGTATCAAAGACTATGAACGACATTTGGTTTTGAAATACCATGGGGCTCTACACAGATACATCCAAATTGAAATGGATTTTCTGGATATCTCATCACTCAGTGCTGCTTATCGATATGTTGTTAAAATCGAGCAGAATTTAAGCACCAGAACAAACGGGAGTTTGGGTCTGCAAATCTGCAACAACCAAAGTATGAAAAATATGACCCTAACAAATAGTCTCCTAAAAACCAATCCAAGCCACAGGAAAAGAAGGGTCATGGGAAGACAAATAAGGACACCGAAAAATGGTGCGATTTCCACAAAATCCCCTGACACAACATCGATGAATGTTGCTCAAAATAATCATTGGTGGCCGAGATCAAAGACAAGGAACCGAACCCTGATTCAGAATATGATTCTTAAAATACTGGTAAAAGACAGATCATCGACGCAGAACCCACTGCTATTGTCGAGACCACAACAATTCAACCAGAAGAACCAACAGATCTAGAAGAGGGGGAGTGCATTTTTCATTCATAGATGTGGGTGAAGGGGACCCCACTGCATTTTATTGTTGATAGCTAAAGCCAAAAGAACTTCATCTTAGCAGAGGTCATCAAACAGTTGGGATTGTCGACAACACCACACCCACAACCATACAACATCGAGTGGCTTCGCCAAGGACAAGATCTTCGTGTCAGCCATCAGTGTCGATTTTCATACAACATCCAACCCTTCAAGGATGAGGTATTATGCGATGTTTCTCCACTGGATGTCTGTGATGTTCTCTTAGGCCAACCATATATGTGGAGACACCATGTTGTTTATGAGTCTCGACCCCGCAGTGTCATTGTTTCTCTAGGGGGTCATCTCTACAGAATACCAGAGGTAGTTCTGACTATTGTTCCACCTAAATAGTGCTGCAAGGTAGTATCTCATACAGAAAAATTCAACTTCTTCACAATCTGTTCAAAAGGGGAACAAAAGAACACTGCAACCACTGCAGCCTCGCCCAAAGCACCTTCTATCCAATTGAAGCAGGTCGAAAAGGTTGCAGTAGAGCACAAATATTTCTTCTGCACACCATCCTCTCATGTATCTCGACTCTTTGAACAACCTCAACCTCAACAGGTTCATGACAAACTTCCACAAACTGAGCAGCGCGACGTCTCCAGCAAGGCAAGAAGCTCACCAAGATTTAGATTAAGCAAACGTTTTTCCCTCTCCCCCGGGCACTCAATGCAATGGAGACCATTGCTTTCTAAGGAGGGAGGATTGATCTAGGCAGATATCGGTGGCCACCCACCTTTTTCGACTGTCTCAAAACAGTTTTTTGGCAATTTTGGTAATTTTCTATTTTTAGCAATTTTTAATTTTCGGGGCCATTTTGAGGCCCTAAACGACGTTTTTGGGAAAATGGGGAGCAATATGGAAGTTCCTTAGATATTTCCCACAAAATGAATCTCCTCGACGATGCCTTTCCAACGGGCTATCATGTGCCTAAAATGAAGATTGTATGCAAAAGTTACGACCCCGGGAAGTTGATGTACTAACTTACCTAAACGGGGCCCACATGACTTTTGGCGCCTCATCTCCTAGGGTTAGGTTTTTGGATGTCTAGGGTTTTTGGCATTCTTATTTATTATAAAAATTCCTTCATAGCCTCATTGTAATCATTTTCTTGCGAATGCGAGTAGCCGTCACATCTCTTCTCAGAGATAAGTTGCCACCATTCTAGCGAGTCTTTCACTCTGTATTTTTACAGTCTCTATACATTTCTTTCATTAATAGAAATCTTGTATTGCTATATATCTGTGTCTATGGTTGCATCTCTAATACATTTATGTTATATTATTGAATATCTGCGATATCTCTGTGCATTTCTTTATTATATGTCCGCTCTCATTTCGTGCCGAAAATAATCCGGATCAGTGGTATTAGAGCAGGCTGCTCTTGATCATTTTTTTCAGTGCATGTCCCTGATGAGGTCCGAGTATAGCAAGTTGGGTCTCAAGCTTGTCTCTCTTGAAGACAATCGCTCTCACACGCCCAAGAAACCCTACATGGCGGAAGAAAAGAAAAACGATGGAGCAGACAATCCTATAAATTTGTTGCTTGAGCAAGCTCTCATGCGACAGAGGGACGAAATGATGGAGAATTTTTCTCACATCCTTCAATGCCCGTCAATAGCAATAGGCACATCTTCATCAAACAACCACTTTGGAAGCACCTCTCCTTTCAAGGTACAGGTTAATTTTGATATTCCCATATTTGAAGGTCAGATAGATGCGGATGCCCTAGACAAATGGTTAAATCTACTAGATGGTTATTTCTCTGTTCATAATTTTTCTGACAGGGAAAATATCACCTTTGCACTCCTTAAAGCTATCCCCCATGTCAAACATTGGTGGGAAACTTGCAGGGAGAAAATTTCCACAGAGGAGTCTAGAATATATGGGGCCGAGCCCACTCGAGATTTTTTTGTGGATGCGGTAAAGGAACAGTATTACCCTATTGGCAACTATGAGGACTAGTACATGAGATGGACTACACTGTGGCAAGAGAGGGGGCAAGCAGTTCCAGAGTTCACCAATACCTTCCATACCTTGCTTACCAAGCTGGGTATCAAAGACTTTGAATGACATTTGGTTCTGAAATACTGTGGGNATACATCCAAACTGAAATGGATTTTCTGGACATGTCATCACTCGATGCTGCTTGTCGATATGCTATTAAAATTGAGCAGAAATTGAAGCACCAGAACAAACGGGAGTTCGGGTCTGCAAATCCGCAACAACCAAAGTATGAAAAGACAACCCTAACAAACAGTCTCCTGAAAACTAGTCCAAGACACAGGAAAAGAAGGGTCACTGGAAGACAAAGAAGGAGACCGAAAAATGGTGCAATTTCCACATGGCACAACACCGATGAATGTCACTCAAAATAGTCATTGGTGGTCAAGATCAAAGACAAGGAGCCGAACCCTAATTCATAATCTGATTATGAAAATACTGGTAAAAGACAGATCATCAATGCAGACCCCACTACTATTGTCGCAACCACAACAATTCAACCAGAAGAACCAACAGATCCAGAAGAGGGGGAGCTCCTTTTTCATTCACAGATGTACGTGAAGGGGACCCCACTGCATTTTATTGTTGATAGCGGAAGCTAGACGAACCTCATCTCAACAGAGGTAATCAAACAGTTGGGATTATCGACAACACCACACTCCTAGCCATACAACATCGGGTGGCTTCGCCAAGGACGAGATCTTCGTGTCAGCCAACAGTGTCGATTGTCATACTGCATCCAACTCTTCAAGGATGAGGTATTATGTGATGTTGCCCCACTAGATGTCTGTGATGTTCTTTTGGGCCAGCCATATATTTAGAGATGCCATGATGTTTATGAGTCTCGACTCCACATTGTCATTGTTTCTCTAGGGGGTCATCTCTACAAAATACTAGAGGTAGTTCCGAATATTTTTCCACCTAAACAGTGCCGCAAGGTAGTATCACAACTGCAAAATTCAGCTTTTTCACAATCTGTTCAAAAGGGGAATAGAAAGACACTGCAACCACTACAGCCTCGCCCCAAGCACCTTCTATCCAATAGAAGAAAGTTGACAATGTTGCAGCAAAGTGCAAAGATTCCTTTTGCACATCGTCCTCTCGTGTAGCTCGACTTGTTGAACAACTTTAGCCTAAACAGGTTCATGACAAACTTCCACAAACAAGGCAAGCAGCGCAACGTCTCCAACAAGGCAAGCAGCTCACCAAGATTTAGATTCAACAAACGTTTTTCCCTCTCCCTCGGGCACTCAACACAATGGAGACCATTGCTTCTTAAGGAGGAAGGATTGATCTAGGTGGATATCGATGGCCACCCACCTTTTCCAACTGGCTCAAAACATTTTTCTGACAATTTTGGTAATTTACCATTTTTAGTAATTTTTAACTTCCGGGGCCATTTTGAGGCCCTAAACAACGTTTTTGGGAAAACAAGGAGAAATAAGGAAGTTCCTTAGATATTTCCCCCAAAATGAATTTCTTCAACGATACCTTTCCAACGGGCTATCATGCGCCTTAAACAAAGATCGTATGCAAAAGTTACGACCCCGGGAAGTTGATGTACTAACTTACCCAAACGGGGCCCACGTGACTTTTGGTGCTTCATCTCCTAGGATTAGGTTTTTGGATGTCTAGGGTTTTTGGCATTCCTATTTATTGTAAAAAGGCCTTCAAAGCCTCATTGTAATCATCTTCTTGCGAATGCGAGTAGCCGCCACATCTCTTCTCAGAGATAAGTTGCCACCATTCTAGCGAGTCTTTCACTCTGTATTTTTACAGTCTATGTACATTTATTTCATTAATAGAAATTGTGTATTACTGTATATCTGTGTTTATGTTGCATCTCTGATACATTAATGTTATATTATTAAATATCTGCAATATCTCTATGCATTTCTTTATTATATCTCCACTCTCATTTCATGCCGAAAATAATCCAGATAAAAAATGAAAGGTTTTTTAGACTTAGCATAAATATCTAGTTGGTACGAGTTTCAATTGATAGGAATAGGGATAGTAATTTTTTATATTATGTGTTTTTCTCTTATGCAACTTAGTGAAACAAAGTTTGAACTATTTAAAGGATTTAAATCTTTTATGCTAAAGGGACCTAGTTTATTAGGTTGATTTTTGTTTTCAAAGTGTGGCAAGCATATAAGAAAAGTAATTTCCATTCACATGGTAAGCATTTAAGAAAAGTAATTTCCATTTTCTTTATGAATATAAATCATTATTTTTCCTCGGTAGATTGTTTTATTTGGTTGGTAAATGCTTTTTATTAGTGGTTTATTTCTTTGCATAAATGTTATGATTGAGATATATTTATTTTGTGAAATTTATTTAGAATTAATATTTGATTTTATTGATTTTCTTAGCACAAATTGTTTAAACTCAACTAACCATAAGATATTACAAGATAATGTAATGATAGTATGGGCATATGGATCACCTATAATCACACTTTATTATGTTACATTATTTTTTTCTACAATGATTACCATTTATATTAGATGTTTTGCTATTTAATTGAATCAAAGGCAATTTTCCAATATATATAGGTTTGAAGCCATTACAACATACTCATTATGAGTTTAATACGTCATTTATGTGAATTGAACTTAGGTGGGGAGGATAACAATCATTCCTCACAATCATCCAAACTAAACCCAATTAACACATAAATCTATATGTATAGATAACTCTAATCAATTATAATATCATAAAAAGTAAAAATACGAACAAGCTCCCTACTTTATTAATTTTTTTTATTTGAATGATACTTAGTTTTCATATAAATTGTTGACATATAAGTTCATATGTATAGATTACTCTAATCCATTACAATCTCATAAAAAGTAAAAATAATAAGGTGTTGAGCAAGCTCCCTCAATTTTTTTATTTGAATGATAATGGCTTGTTATGATGTAGTGATTGTAAGAAAGGGATTAACACTGTTATTAAATTTTATTAATCACAAGATACTCAATGTAGATCCATGCGGATTTAGAAAAAAAAAATAAAAAAATTAATGAATTTTTGTTGTTTGAATCCATTGCTAATTGTTTTTTAAGAAAACTATTCCAACTAAAATTAAAAGTTTGTAATATTTTGAAGATCAAAAATTCCCATACACTGAATGTAAATACAACCGAAGCCTCCATCACAACATGGACAACTCGATAGCTGGAAAAATTCAAGGTGGTTAGTATAGTTGGGCTTGAAGGAGGCGGGCCCCATAAGAACCCTAAAAACTCCGACATTTAATAGCTAGCAAGCAAGGTAGGCAGCCAGGTGGATTGATCGCACAGACCTCTCAATGGACAAAAGAGGGCAGACCATTTCATACTACATTCTCCCATTCCCACGACCTCCGATGAAAATGACGGTAGTGACGACAATTAATCACAACTGCAATCCATGCCAATAACAATACCGATCCCAGCATTCGTCCATTCATCCAACTCTGCTCTATTTTTCTTATATACCAGAGGAGATTTCGAAAACGCGGAGCAGCAGAGGCAGAAGGGATTTTGAAGACATGAAGCGCAGTAGAATTGGGATTTCTGAGGATTCTCAGTTTACAGCAGATGAAATTGAAGTTGCAGGCATTATAACCTGCTTCCACTATTACTGGAGATTGTCTCTTCGATGGGGGTTAAAGCGCAGGCGATCCACCCTTCAGGGAGACGAGAGCAGCGCCACCCATAACTCCAAACTGCTCCTTAGGAGAGACGAGAGCAGCGCCACCCATAACTCCAAATTGGTCCCTAGGAGAGACGAGAGCCTACTGGATATATCTGCCAGAGAAAACGCTTATGAACTTGAACATGGTCTGCGACCCACCTCTTGTCCCAACTCAAAGGTAAGTGGTCTCTTATCTGTGAGTTATAATGTTGGGTCCATGTTTTTAGCCGTAGGAGGTTGTGGGTTTTGCTCTGAATTGATGGGTGCTTTGGATTTTGAAAATTCTGAGATGGGTCTTAGTTTTTCTTCCATGAAATGCAGAATGTGAAAGCGAAGAATCGCCCCAGGAAAAGAGCGTCCA
>SNQJ01S0001943.1:82659-108408 GCA_010110895.2 Picea sitchensis | reverse complement strand
TATATATATATATATATATATATATATATGAAGTGTGTCTGTACCCAATAGCATGTTGTATAGATACATATAGACATGTATTGTATGTGTGCCTCATTGCCACTTCGTATATGGATTTCTGTACATACATCTTTGTATGTGGCTTTGTATGTGGCTCTGTATACATGTACATATGCGTATTGTTTGTGTTTCTGCCACGGTCTTGTGTAGGATCTGCCTTATTTTCGGGGCATGCAGAGACAAACTATTGGGCTTTTAGAGTTCACTATGTGCACTTCTTAGGAGGAAGGTGATTTGGACTCTAGAGATACCCCTGAGTCGCAAAGACTGAATTCATAATCATATGTTTGCTGTGTTTGTCACTGGCCTTATGTTGTATATGTGTATATACTTCTCTGTTTGTGTTTGTGTATACATGTAGATATGTGTACTGTATGTGCTATATGACAAATTTGTACATACCTGTGTTTATGGCAGCATATAGATGTAGATATGCGTATTGTATTTGTCCCTGCAATTGTCCTTGTGTATATGTATCTCTGTGTAGGTGTATATGTGAATGTGAGTTTGTTTGGAGTATCTGCATCTTCATAAGAATGAACACATGGGCACACACATTCTCTACAGTCATTTTTTATGTGTATATTGTATATTGTAAGTGTGTATGTACGTTGCTTCAGGAGTGGGTTTATGTGTGTATCTCTTTGTAAATGTGTGTGCTTGTATATATGGATATGTATGTGTAGGTATGTGTATGTTTTTGTGCTTGTGCATGTATATGTGTGTTTTTGCAAACCCAGGTGTATATGTTCACAGAGATAGACATATGCATGTGTGTGGGTATAGATGATGTTCATGTTCAGATGGTAGGGATTGACTTTGTAGGAGACTGAAGATTCAACATTTTTGTCCAATGCAGACACATAGGGAGTTGACCGAGACAGTGGTTGAACTATCCTTGGAACAGACAAGATTGTTAAAGGTCGGTTCTTTTTTTATTCAGTTCTTTTATGTTTGATATATTCCTAGTTCTTCTTAGATTGAGACATTGCTAAATTCAATGAAATTGGAATGTTCCTCTGCGTTGTTTATCTGGTTATGCACAAAGGGGATGTTGCTCACAAGTTTTGTGTTTGGGTCAGGAGGTGGAGAAGACGAGGAAAGCAAATCAAGACTTGAAAGATTTCAATGTTTATATGAAATCACAGGTACATAATCCCATTTGGGTTTTTAACCATCTTATTCCCCCTCCCCCACCCGCACTCTTTTATTTGCAAAGATGAGACATGAATATTTATTTTTACTGAAAGATTGTTCTGGATGGGTTTTGCAGTTGGCATTGTGCCTTGAGCAAAGACAAGAGCAAAACATGCCTTACACATCTTGGTCATCACCCTGTGATTCAGATACCAGACAGAAAACAGAAACAACTGCCTCGTGTGATGATTTTCAAAGATGTGATGAGCATGAGCATTTTGAGAAATGTTCTGGTAGTTCAGCATTAGGCTCGGCATATGACAAGCCCCAGAGGCATGGAAGGCTACTGTACCCTTGTTCCCCGGAGTCCTCATTTGGATCTAAGAAGGATGGTGCAATGCCTACCAAGGATACTGGCTGTTCAGGTTTTCTTGATTTAAACACTCCAGCTAAAGCTTTGTTTGGCCTTAATTCAGTTTTTATTGATCTGAATGCTCCAAATGAAGCTTTGTTTGACACTAATTCAGGTTTTCTTGCTCTGAACGCTCCGGACAAAGCTTTGTTTGGCACTAATTCAGGTTTTTTGGATCTGAATGCTCCGGATGAAACTTTGTTAGGCATTGGCATTTCAAATGGTCTTCATGACCAAATACTGATGTCAAAGAACGAGGGTGCTGCTCCTGAATAGGCGAGGGGGCATAGGATAGAGCTCAAAAGAGGCAAATATCCTCAGTTAAGGTGGACTGCATTTCATGGAGTGTTTCCTTTTGTAAATGTTGCAACGAAGTTGGTTACATGCTCTAGCAATTGGCTTAGAGAATGAGGATTTGCGTTCATTTTTTTCACAAAGCATTTCAAAGCGTATCATTTTTTTGGATCTGTGTAAGCTCAATTTTGTATTATTTCTATATTCATTAATCTAAGCTTCATTGAAGGATTCACTTCAGTTTTTTAGTACCTTCTGCCATGATAGTCCAAGGTTAATTCTTCCTTAAATGCACGATATGCGGCTGATTTGCCCAAATCTGGTTTAAATGCCAAAGACAATGCAATGTTAAGGGCTTTGTATCTATATATAATAGGGAATCTGGGTTGATAATGAAAAAAAAAATGAAATCACCAGCATGCAGAGAATTGGCCCAAATGTCTTGGTTCAAATGCCAAAGACAATGCAATGTTAAGGGTTTCGTATCTATATCTAACAAGGAAACTGGGTAGATAATGAAACAATAGTTATGAAATACCAGTACGCAAAGGGAAGATTGGTGCTTTACATTATAAGGAATCCGATAGAAATTCTAGGCTGGATAGACAGAAAGACCGACCAGATGGCTTGGGCTATCAAATTACCAGCTCTGTATATCGCTGGGGCTACCTAATTGCCAGTGTTTTGACTTGGCAAAAGTTTGGAAACCCTATTATACGTAGCATATTCTTTTCTTTTTTAAAACAGAGATAAAAACATACTATATATAGTTTTTTAAGTTCAAAATACCTATTTATCAATAGGTAATTTAACCTGAGAAATTCATTATATAAGTTATTGAAAAAGTTGAATTCATGACTACATAGTAGAAATATACTTAAAAATTGCAGCCTTTTCAAATTACAAGGATATTCATTTGATAAGTTATTGAAAAGTTGAATTCATGACTACATAGTAGAAATATACTTAAAAATTGCAGCTTTTTCAAATTGCAATTTTCTAGTTGTTTAACGTTTGATCTGAATAATGTTTTTTTAAACTATTAAACTTTTTAAATTATTTTGTATTTCTTAAACACTTCTTGATGTTGAGGCACTCCTATGGTAGAACCCTCCTTCTTTAAAAAAAACTAAAATACTAAAATGGACAATTCCACTGCACTAAGAGTTGATGATATTATATTTAAGAGGAATACACAATTAAAAAAACTAAAATGGACAATTCCACTGAAGCAAGAGTTGATGATAATATATGCAAGAGGAATACACAATAACTGAGAGAGAAGAGGAGAGGAGAAAAAGAGTTGATGATAATATATGCAAGAGGAATACACAATAATTGAGAGAGAAGAGGAGAGGAGAAAAGGTTTATAGTCTTAGATGCCATTCCAAAAAACAAGATAGGGTGTTGTTTCACACACATTACAAAAAGCGAAAAACCAAAGTGGAAGGAATCTACAAACATAAATTGGAATGTACACGCAATTTATTCCAAATGAGTATCAAAGTTTAAATGATTGATAATAAAATGGTGATACAAAGTGAAACCAAAGTTGAAGGAATCTACAAACATAAGTTGGAATGTACACTCAATTCATTCCAAATGAGTATCAAAGTTTAAATGATTGATAATAAAATGGTGATACAAAGTGAGGGAGAAACCTTGTTAATATAATTAGTAATAATGTAAGAAAGAGTCATTAATGTGATTAGCGGACTGTGTTGGAATTTACACTCAATTCATTCCAAATGAGTATCAAGGTTTAAATGATTGATAATAAAATGGTGATACAAAGTGAAACCAAAGTGGAAGGAATCTACAAATGTAAGTTGGAATGTACACTCAATTCATTCCAAATGAGTATCAAAGTTTAAATGATTGTTAATAAAATGGTGATACAAAGTGAGGGAGAAACCTTTTTAATATAATTAGTAATAATTTAATAAAGAGTCATTAATGTGATTAGCGGAATGTGAGTAATTAACAACTCTAAACTAATTTGATAGGTTATTAATGTGAGTAGCTAATGACCCTTACTAATTTAGTGATGATTAATGTCTCAACTTAATGATGAGTTATTAATGTGAGTAGCTAATAACTCTAAACTACTTTAATAATGAGTAATTAATGTGATTAACTAACAACCCACAACTAACTTAGTGATAAGTCATCATTGCGAGTAACTAACCACCCTCAACTAACTTATCAACAACACATTAATGTAGTAACTAGCAACCTTCAACTAGCTTACCTAGTCACTAAATGACTTAAATATTAGATTAATGTGCCTGTGAACAAAAGCAAAAATGTGCAAAATACCTTATGCGTAGGTACACAATAAAAGATATGCCAAGCTGCAACCAAATTCACTATTTAGATTTGTTTGCCCCTTTGAAGGGCAATTTTCCAAGTTAGATGAAATAAGTGAAACACTTACACATGTTATCCACTCAATGCAATGCAGATTGAGCTTTTTAGTGAGTATGCTTGAGAGTTCCAAAGTGACCACAAAAGGCAGAAATACAAGAAGCCAAACCTAGTTGACTTAGGCATTCGCAAGTGACCAAATGTCTATGCACTAACGACCATGCAAAAGTGGTCTTCTTTAACATGAGGTGGTGCAACATTGTATCATGAACCCTGCAAGTTTGCATTACTTATATTGGGGTTGACTTAGGCATTCACAAGTGATCAAATCTCTATGCACTCAAGGCCATGCAAAACTGGCCTTCTTTAATATGAGGTGGTGAAACATTGTATCATGAACCCTGCAAGTTTGCATTACTTATATTAGGGTGGTGCTAGGCTAGATGTAATCTTATGTTTTTTGCAAATCATATAACATGAAGTTTATGTAATAAAGTAGTGTTTTGAAATTCCAAACAATTAGACATGTAAAAGAAAAGGGAAACATGTTGATCTATATAGTGAGGAGAGCGACATTGAGTGTTCCACCAGAACAACATCGACACTCCCAAGAATCCTTTGGCCCTATGGAAGGGATCTCCTTTGTCGGGCCATCCAATGTCTCTTATGACCTCCTCATCAACCTTTCTATCTTTCCTCCTAGGCAAACTTTCTTCTATGTCTACTCAATGGTCGATGCCATGATCTACATGCCCTCTAGACCTACTCCTTCCTTAGCCCATCTACTTAGCTAATGAAAGATAGGGGAAAATAGAGGACCCCCTATCCTTCAATGACAAGCTTGATAGTGACTCTAGGATTGTCAATGCAACACATCTGCCCTAGTTTTCATATCTCATCAAGAATGAATCTAGGGCCCTCCTCCCAACATGTGTTAAATGAAAACCCTATGTAGAACCCTCAACTCCCAAGAGTTTGAATGGTAAATGAAGCGTTGACACCATCCACCACAATGGTCAAAGACATAGATTACCAATGCAACTTCTTGCAAGAAAATGTGTCGGTGTGTCACTTCAATGTCCTCTAGCCAAAACCAAAACATGGAACATAGAAATAAAATAAGCCTACATCTACTCACACACAAAAAGGTTCATCATTGTGGAATTTGATCTTGCAAAAGACCAAAATCAGATCCTCAAAGTGGCCTTTGTTTTGGGGGCAAAGCGAGACTTTCTGAAGCCAAGGATTCCAACGTGTGATGCAGAAATGGACACACTCTTCACTGCCCTTGTCTGGCTAAGAATGCCAACCCCCCCCCCTTGCACTTTTGGGGTTTTGATTCATTGTAGTAAATAGAAAATACAGTAGGTAAATCCCATTTCAAAGGTGTTGAAATCTAATGAAGGCACATAACTACCTTCACATGCATTTGTGCTAACATGGATTTCAGTAAAGGATTCTCGACAAAAATAAAGCTTGTAATAACAAACTACACCTGGACCTTGCCTCTTGACTATGAGCAAGTAGCATTCAAATATAGGGCTCGTCTCAAAACATGGCAAATAGTAGCTCACTGCTCCAAGATAGATGGGAGACATAAAATCCTAAAGAGGAAACCCACATGGTGGGATGGAGAAACAACAAACAAATATCTAATCAATAAGGAAGCCCTGATAGTGAAATATGTCTAGTAAGCTCCACCCTCCTCATGTAAGGCATCAAAAGTTCTGCCAAAGACCACCCTACCCACATGAGAGAACCCACCAATCATTGACCCATTGGTGCAAATCTTTCCCTTGATCTAGGAAAGTGGGGAGGGGAAAAAACAAATCCAACCCTCTCCTCTAAGAACATCCATTTCTCTTTCATGTCCCATAAAAAGGGCAAGATGCATTTGGTAAATTTCGTAGAGAAAGAAAATGAGGTCTTGGAAATTTTTTATGTCTAGCATTCCCTCCTTGATGAAGAGAACTGTCACAAATATGGAATAAGGTGAATTGTCAAAACTCGTAACACCTTACGAAGATTAGACAAAGGAATGGATCACATCTTCCGAGAAGAAAAAAAACAAATTACTCTAGCAAATGACAACCTACATGACTGTTGGAATTATTGTCATTGATGTCAAAAGGTTAATGTTGTTATTGATGTCATATTACAGAATTACAATATACATAACATTTCCAAGATTGATTTATATATATAGGTTTACAAGTATATTAAAAAAGGGGTGCATGTAAAAAAGTAAAAAGTGAAATGGTGGTTTCAAACCCACGGGTTTGGGTATTTTCCCATGGTATTTGGAAAAGTAAAATAAAAAAGGGCCATTAATTATTTAATTAATGGACATGTCCCTTCATGAATGGTTATGACGAAGTATAAAAAGAGAAAGTATTGAGAGAAAGTGTGTGTGTGAAAAATAGATGAGCAAAGATTGAATATCATTTCAAAAGGGAAGAGTTTGGAAATCAGTTTCAGGCCATCTTGGAATTTTCGCGATAACTTAGTTTCTGGGGCGTTTCAGACACTGAAATTTTGATGAGACGAAGGAGATATCTTTGGGTACTTGTGGTCAAAATTTCCGATGTTGGTTCACTATACTTTTGGAAATATTCCTTTTGGAAATTAGGGTTCCTGAATGCTCCTGAAATCAGTTTCAAACAAGTCAACTTGACACTTTCGCTATAACTTATTTTCTAGGATGTTTCGGACCATGAAATTTTTATGAGGTAGAGGTGAGATCTCTGGGTACACGTGGTAAAATTTTTGTACCTTGGTTCACTATACTTTCAGATCTATGTCATATGGAAGTCAGGGTTTTTGAATGGTCATGAAATCAATTTCAAATAGGTCAATTTGACATTTTCACTATAACTTCTTTTCTGGGACTTTACTGTGCAAATTTCATAGATCTAAGGAGACATACAAAAGTACCTCAAGTAAAAATTTCAGATGTGGTTCGCTATACTTTCAGAGATATTCCTTTTGGAAGTTAGGGTTTCTGAATGGTCTTGAAATCAGTTTCAAACATGTCAGTTTGACATTTTCACTATAACTTATTTTCTTGGAATTTTCAGACTGTGTAAATTTTAGGGATCTGAGGAGACATACATACGTACCTTAGGTAAAAAATTTATACTCAGATTTGCAAAATTGGATACGTGGCATGTTGCACAAGTTCGTTCTTGAGAAGAGGCCTAAAACAACAAGCTTTGAGAAAGTTACCATTTGGAAATTCAAGTTTTGGTCAGACCTAGTAAAGGCATAAGTAGTGAGTAGACTTGGTGAAGACAAAAGCGATGAGTATACTTGGTGAAGGCAGAAGCAATGAGAAGACCTGGTGAAGGAAGAAGTAGCAATAAAAATTAGTGAAGGTTGGTGAAGCTCACACAAAGAGATTGGTGTCTCTTGCTAAGTTGGTGCTTAGCGTTGGGGATTGGTGTCTATGGAGACATGTAAGAGTAGGAATTGGTGCCACTCAAACAAAGATATTGGTGTCTCTTTCTAAGTTGGTACTTAGCGGTGGGGATTGGTGTCTACGAATATTTTTAAGAGTAGATTGGTTCCTACCAGAGTTTGTACCAGTGGGGAATGGTGTCTCCAATAGGTTGGTGCCTACAAATATTTGTAACAGTAAGTTGGTGATGACAAACAATTATAAAGAGAAGTTTTGTGGTTTTCTCCCGAAAGGGTTTCCACGTAAATATTGTGTTCCCTATTCAACAATTAATATATCTCATATGTGATTGTTCTCTTATGGTTGATGAATGTTTGAATAAGAAAAAAATGTCTTATACTGATTCACTCCCCCTCTCAGTATAAGTGTGTTTGCAACAATCGATATCAGAGCAGGTTCCTTCGAAAATAGTCTAACCACTGGAAGGTAGATCTCGAGAGCACACATGGCCAATCAAAAAGGTTTCTCCACAAACATGCCTCTATTGTTTGACAAAACAAATTATGCCTTCTGGAGTATATGGATGCAAATCTATTTAATGGCTCTTGGTTTCAATATTTGGCAATCAATTGTGACAGGTTATAAAGCTCCAATATCTCCACCAATGGATTAGGATATAAAGAAGGCTAGTGAAAATAATGTAAAATCCATGAATGCCATCTTGTGTGGTCTGTCAAAATCAAAGTTTGTCAAGGTAATGCATTGCGAATCGACAAAGGACATTTGGGACAAAATCAAATCATCTATGAAGGCAATTACAAGGTTAAGAAAGTAAAGCTACAAACACATCTAAGACATTTCACGAGTCTGAAAATGAAAGATGAAGAAAATGCTGCAGCCTATCTCCTTCGTGTAGATGAAATTGTCAACACCATCATAGGACTTGGTGAAAAGGTTGAAGAACCAATGATTGTACAAAATGTTTTAAGGTCACTCCCCTTAAGATTTGATGCCAAAGTTTTTGCTATTGAAGAAATGAAGGATCTTGATAAATTGACAATGGATGAATTGCATGGGATTCTCACTGCATATGAAATGATGATTGAAAAAGAAAAGCCATCAAAGAAAGAAGTAGTTTTCAAAGCCTCAAAGAAAATGAAGAACAAAGAACAAAAATCAAATGATTGTTCCAACTATGAATCAAATGCAGAGGAAGCACATTTTGTAAGAAAACTAAAAAAGGGATCTAACAAATACAAAAGTAAGTTGCCCTTTAAATGCTTTAATTATGGAAAACTAGGACATTTTGTTGATAAGTGCCCATATGCAAGGATGAAAATAACATTGATGAAGAAGACCATAACGTAAAGAAAGGGAGCAAACATCATCAACACAAAAAGAACCACAAACAAGACAAACATGAAAATAAGAATAACTCTTATAAGTAGAAGGAGAGTCTCTACTCAAAAGGGGTTAGTGACTTGTCTGAAAAAAGCAGTGAAAGCAATTTTGATAGTGATATAGAAGAAACTCTTTTTATGGCAATCAAAACAAATATTGATGAAGACAAAGGGAAATAAACGATAGATTTAGACGAAGAAGAAATTTTTGAAACGGATGGGGAAGTGGATCTTGAAGAAGAACTCATGTGTGCCTTAAGCGAAATAAAGAAGGTTAGGAAATTTGAAACAAAAGGAGCAACTGTAAAAATATGAAGAAAATGATCGTGATTTAAAAGACAAAATGCCACAAATCCTTGAAGAAACATAACAGATTATCATGAACCTAATGGTTCAATTAGAAGAGGAAAGAAGGATAGAAGAAGTGGTGAGAATCCAACTGAAGAAAAATGAATAAATCCGTGAAGAGCTACAATATGAAATTGTTTCCTTAAGAAATGAACTAGAAGAAACAACTATTAAGTTGAATAGAAGCTTGATGTTTGAAAAGAGTACTGAAACCTTAGATAATATCATCAATTGTCAAAGGTCTCCATTCATTAAGACTGGTCTTGGATACAATGTTTTTATTGCCTCCCTACCTACACCTAGCCTTGCTACAACCAGGGAAGTTTTATTTGTTGCATGTGGAGTTTAGAATGATTTCCAGAAGAACAACCTACTGTTGATTGTGCCAAATAGATTGATGAGTTGCATATTCCTCACATGGAAAAACTTGAGCATATAGATAACATTGTTGCCGATATGTCAGGTTGTTCTACTCTTCTAAGTGAACCTAACCCTGAGCCTAATTCCTTTGATCAACCAACACAAAAATATGTGCCCTATCATCATCCTCACCATAAAAATCGAAGGAAAGAAAATCATGCTTTCAGATCTTTGCAAAAGAGACTTGAAAGGTAGAATTGTGGACCGGTGCCGACTACTAGGATAGATTGTGGTTGGATTGATGGATGGTCATGGAATCATTTGACCATATTTTTGAGGAATTCATATCATTGTGTATAATGAATTGTACAGTGGTACAACATTCCTCTTACTTATTGATGATTTCCTTGGAAGTGGTCGACCAAGGATCGACCCGACCTGATTTTCGAATGGAGTTTCGACAATTATGTTTTGACTGTGTTTTACATCATCTGGAATTTTCATCGAGAACTATTGCTGCTACTTATTGATCCCTCAAGGGCAGAATACTTGAATTTGTTGATATGCGAACCCAATTAATGACTTCTTATTGACTCGACTACTTCTTGTTGAATTGACTTGGATTTTTTGAGACTGACCGAACCATGTTCGATTGTTATTGGAGATGTATTACTACTTATGTTGGATACAAAGAATATCTAGATTGATAGAGACTGATTATCTTACATTGCTGGTGACAGTGTTTAGACTTCTTTAGGACTATTGCTTTACCGTGTTTGAGCAGTTTTTGCAGTTAGAACAAATTAAGGGACATGCAATTGGGAGTAATTTCTATCTCGTATAGTCACTAAGTGCTTGAGGAGAAGCACAAAATCAAGGGGAGCATCCATTTTCCATTGATTTCAAAGGGGGAGAGTTGCATATAGGGGGATAATTATTTCTATGCCTGGTGGAATTTGTGTTTCATTGCAGGATTGCCATCAATGACAAAGGGGAGATTGTTTGAATTATTTTATTGATGTCAAAGGATTAATGTTGTCATTAATGTCATATTACGACATTATAATAAACACAACATTTCCAATATTGATTTATATATATAGGTTTACAAGTATATTAAAAATTGGTGCATGTGAAAAAGTAAAAAGTGAAATGATGGTTTCAAACCCATGGTTTTGGGTATTTTAAAAAATAATATAAAAAGGGGTATTAATTATTTAATTAATGGACATGTTCCTTTATGAAGGGTTATGAAAAATTATAAAAAGATAAAATATTGAGAGAAAATGCGTGTGTGAAAAATGGATGAACAAAGATGAATATCATTTCAAAAGGGAAGAGTTGAGAAATTAGTTTTAGGTCATCTTGGAATTTTTGCGATAACTTATTTTCTAGGATGTTTCAGACCTTGAAATTTTGATGAGATAAAGGAGAGACCTCTGGGTACTTGTGATCAAAATTTTGTATGTTGGTTCTCTATGGTTTTGGAGATATGCCCGATGCAAGTTAGGGTTCCCGAATGCTCATGAAATCAGTTTCAAATAAGTCAGCTTGGAACTTTCGCTATAACTTATTTTCTAGGATGTTTCAGACTGCGAAATTTTGATGAGACAAAGGTGATATCTCTGGGTACATGTGGAAAAAATTTCAGACCTTTTTGCGCTACAATTTTGGATATGTGCCATGTGGAATTTGGGTTTTTTGAATGGTCCTAAAATCAGTTTCAAATGGGCCAGTTTGGAATTTTCACTATAACTTCTTTTCTGGGGCTTTTCAGATAGTAAAAATTTTAGATATCTAAGAAGGCATATATAAGTACCTCAGATACAAATTTTAGATGTTGGTTTTCTATACTTTCGGAGATATTCCTTGTGGAATTTAGGGTTTTTGAATGGTCCTAAAATCAATTTCAAACATGTCAGTTTGACATTTTCACTATAACTTATTTTCTGGGGCTTTTCAGACTGTGAAAATTTTAGGGTTCTTAGGAGACATACAAAAGTACCTCAGGTAAAAATTTTAGAATCTGATTTTCAAAATTAGATATGTGGCATGTTGTAAAAGTTAGTTCTTGGGAAGAGGCTTAAAACAAGAAGCTTTGGGAAAGTTACCATTTGGAAATTCAAGTTTTGGTCAGACCTGGTAAAGGCAAAAGCAATGAGAAAACCTGTTGAAGGAAGAAACAACGAGTAGACCTGGTGAAGGCAGAAGCAACGAGCAGACCTGGTAAAGGTAGAAGTAGCAAGCATACTCAGTGAAGGTTGGTTCAACTCACACAAAGAGAATGGTGTCTTTTGCTAAGTTGGTTCTTAGTGGTGGGGATTGGTGTCTACGGATATCTGTAAGTGTAGATTGGTGCCACTCAAACAAAATGATTGGTGTCTCTTGCTAAGTTGGTGCTTAGTGATGGGGATTGGTGTCTCCATTCGATTAGTGTCTACAAATACCTATAAGAGTAGGTTGGTTCCTACCAGGATTTGTACTAGTGGGGATTGGTCTCTCTAGTAGGTTGGTGCCTACAAATATTTGTAACAATAAGTTGGTGCCTACAAACAATTATAAAGATAAGTCTTGTGGTTTTCTCCCGAAAAGGTTTCCATGTAAATCTTGTGTTCTATGTTCCACAATTAATAGATCTTGTTGGGGTCCTATAATATAGGTAATCTGTTTTCCAGTTATCTATTTGGGAATTGTTCTGATCAGGTTGAGAATGTTTTCATGATGAGGTGCTTAGGAGTAATGTTCCAGTGGTATATCCAATAGTTCAAATCAACTATCTAGGCATACCTAGTGTTGTCACATGGTGAGTTGTAATTATGATGCATCTCCATGAGTTTTTGAAGTTTTAAAGTGGCCAAATCAGTGGTTTTCATGAATTTGGTTATTTTTCAATTGTGGCAGAAAGTTTGGTTTTCGACAGCTGAAAGAGAAAAATATTATAGCCGTTAGCTACCAAAAGTTAAAAATTTCGGTAGCTAAACAACTTATTCACACCTATTGTTAGCTGCCAAAATTCCCGAATATCGCCAGTGTTTAAAAGGGTCTTATCACTCCCATATCGACGATTGTACACAATTCATGATTTGTTGATGTGCTGCCAAAACCGCTTTCGGTGATCATTCGTTCGGTTTTCAGAAGGGATTATGATTTGTTTATCACTTGTCCAAATCAAACAATCATAACCCTAAATCATGCCCACCCAATTCAATTGATCCTGAAAAAATGATCATGATCCTTCCCATACTTTGAATCGGTCGATTGTCGGTTTGTGATTGTTTTAAAGCTGCCCTTGATTTCAAATGAAATGATTATAGTAGATGAAGCATGGTCAATAGGAAAATCAACCATTTTTGACTAATATCGGGAGCAGTTACAGGTTTCTCCAGCTAAGAGCAGTTGCAAAATCCAGAATTAGCTATCGAAAATCATGCCCAACAAATCGACAACTAAATACACTCTGTTTTGACCCCATTAGCTGCCGAAAGTTCTATTATGAACATAAATCATAGAGATCTCCTCAGATCAAGGCAAATGGATTCTTCAAAGATATCAAAGGCGTAAACAATTTTATGGTTATGACTCATCCTCAATACGCTGCTATCAATTTCAAATCGAATTATATTTAGTTTTTATAAGTCAAAGCATAACCTATTTCTTGGGATTTTGTTGTATTTTCCCTAGTTTTAGGATAGTAGACATCAGGCAAATGAGAGTGGATTTTAACAATACAAGAGAGGTTTTTGTTTAGAACAGTCTGATGAACAATAACCTCTCCCAAAATTTACACAGGTGTCAGCAGTTGGGAGAATCGAAGCCATCTATGATCCCTATTTTTCAGGCTTCTATTTTTTCCTGTTTTGGTCATAATATTGAGGAAATTTTTTTGGAAATCTAGAGGTGAATTTGAAAAAAATGAGAGAGGGTTTTTCTCAGAATAGACTCATATACAATAACCTCTTTCAGTTTTCTCACAACTACCATATTTTGGGAGATAAAATCATCTTATTTGACCCCTATTTTCAACAGTTCAACCCATCTTTCATGGGAGATAGTTCAAAATTTTCAGGGATTTGTTTCTACTTTGGCCAAGTTGTTGATTTCGACCTCATAAGCCCAGGGGAGTGTCTTTTCTATAAATTTTTGTAATTAAATTGTGTGAGAAGTTGGACCTAAAGGGAAGGATGGTGTGGAAATATCACCATCTATTGTAAAGATGCTCAACAGGTTGTAAGTGACTTCTTGGATGAATAGAAAGGCATTTTGTTTCCAGATTCTTGTGTCTGATTATGTGGTGAAGTGTTTCTTGATGTAACTTGGCATTCTCTTGTTTTACATATTATTTTCTTTCCTTATTGTTTATAAGAAGACTATGCTCAGGATTTGTCTCAGACACCCTGATCTGGCTTAAAACAATATTTATGTTTTTTTCTAAAATTAGAATGTAGAATTCAGATAAGCTCTGCTCTAGATTTGAAGTGAAACTTAATCTATTATTCTTTTTCCATATCGCAAAATCAAAAGATCCACTGATATGATTACCTTCTCTTGTTACATATGGTCTCAGTTATTCATTCATTTAATCATATTTTACCTCTTGACTCCATTTTGTCAAATGGCATTCTTTTGTTGTCTCAACCAAAAACTCTAAAAACAAACCTTCTATCCTCATAACTAGCCTAATATCTCATCCAAACAAAGTTAAATGATACAGAGAGATCCCTCTCTGAGTCTTGGAGGGCTAGATCCTTGACTTCAGAATTTAGAAAAAAATATTCACTGGCGACTCCAAACAAAGTTTTGAATTTTTCAAGGAGACTCCATTGGTAGCCGGATCTAGAAATCAAGATGAGTTCAAGAATAGAACACATGTATGCTCCTATGGACAGATCTGGTATTCTTGGTTTTTCGAACCCTATGCCCCATGTTAATTGGTTGAATTATCTTCCATTATTTAAAGATAAAAATGAGACGATGCTGTTATGCACTTGTTCAAATTTCATTTGCATATATGAAATCTTGGGGTTAAGTTTCATGAAGACTGTTTAATGAAAATGTTCATGGAAACCTTAGAAGATAAAGCTAGATATTGGTATGAAGGTTTGCCATCTGCAAGTTTGTGTTCTCTTAAATATTTTCATGCAGTCTTTTATGAGCATTTTAAGGAATTTTGTCTTCCCTTGCCTTGGGATGAAAAATGTTGTGCATATTTTGAAGATTTCTTCCAATATCTAGTAAATACGTATGGTGATGAAGAAAATAAAGATGATGAGATTAAATAATATCTGTATGAATTTTCATCTCAATGGCAAGAACAAAGAATAAAAGGGGATTGTTGCCATGATTTTCAAGTGGATTTCCACCAAGCAACAATTTCTACAGCTGAAGATGAAACTGATCAGATTGTCAAGGATCAACATGCGGAGAATAGTGAAGAGGAAGGGGTTGTTTTGAAACCTCTTGCACATGTAGAATTTCCTCCTTTTTTAGTAGAGGAAGAGTGGATTGAAAGAGAGCAAGTTGTTTCAAATCCCATGGATGACAACATCAACACTATAGTTCTTTCAATGGCAAAAGATCAGATTGAAGAACAATTGATTCTTACTAATCAACAAGTGAAGGTAATTGAGCATATTGCTGAACATTCAATTGTTGATTTACAACAGTCTCATGAACAAAAAATAGAAGCCAACTTCCATAATAATCAGGAAAATTCTCAAATATTACTTTCTTCCTTGATTGACGATGAAACAAGACATCATACTATTGAAAGCCATTTTTTTGCATTCAAATTTGCTGAAAGTTTGCAACAATCATGCTTTTCTTTTAGCACACAAGATACATATGACAATGGTCATTTCAGTTGTCCTCTATTTCTTGATGAGGACCCTAATTCTAAGTTGGTTTGTATTGAGATTCCTGAGAGTCCTCATTCATCCATTGAGTTAGAAAGTAATGAGCAACATGTTTGTTTCCCAGAACTTAACGATCAACATGTTCTGCCAATTTTAAATCAACAAGGAAAATTAAATAGTCAACTGCCTTATGCTTCATCTGATGAAAGACAGATTTTAGATCCTTTTAATCATTCTTATTCTCAAGAATGTGAGAATGCAGCCCAAGATAGTCAAATTGAAAATGTATATAATGTAGAGCTGCATATTAATGTGCATATTATGAAAGGATGTGTTATCAATGATTTTTTTCAAATAGTTGTTGATTCAAATTTTCTTAAAGAAAAACTCATGCATGAATTTTTAGATTGGGAGGATGATAGGCCAACCATTTTCATTTAGTTGGAGGACATTCCTAAAAAAGAGCAGCCAATGATTACAAATGATGTTTACTTTTCTCCTGTTGTTGATTCACAAGAGGTAACATTTCATGATTTTCAAGACTCTTTGGCAGTCTTGTGCAGGCGTTGGTGAAGGAGAACGTCCTTTTGTTACTTAGCATAAGTCTTGGTTTTAGTTTCCATTATGATTTGCCTATATACACATCATTCTGTCTGCTTACAGAGGAGGTAAGCATAATTTTAGTGAGTGGCCATCTCCTTGCTTGGCTTTATTGGAAATATCGTATCATTTGAGTGAGCAGGTTGTGGATCAGTTAGTATAGGTAGCAGTTTGGATAAGCTCAGTCATTTGAGCATATTTTTTAACAGTGTGTGGTTTCCAGTTGAGTTTGCAGTTGACAGTGTATAGTTCAGTGTTCAGTTTAATTTGAGTTAGTTCGAAGATTGTAGCTGTAGTGACTCCATGGCCCAATGGATAAGGCACTGATTTACGAATCCAAAGATCTGAGATTCTTGATACTTCCTTGGGAGTTTCCATCCCAAATTGGAGCCTATGTTGGGGTCCTATAATATAGGTCATCTGTTTTCCAGTTATCTATTTGAGAATTGTTCTGATAAGGTTGATAATGTTTTCATGATGAGGTGCTCAAGAGTAATGGTCCAATGGTATATCCAATAGTTCAAATCAACTATATAGGTATACCTAGTGTTGTTACATGGTGAGTTGTAATTATAATGCATGTCCATGAGTTTTTGAAGGTTTAAAGTGGCCAAATCAGTTGTTTTCATGAATTTGGTTATTTTTCAATTGTGGTAGAAAGTTTGGTTTTCGACAGCTAAAAGAGAAAAATATTATAGCCGTTAGCTAACGAAAGTTAAAACTTTTGGTAGATAAACGGCTTATTCACACCTATCGTTAGCTGCCAAAAGTCCTGAATATCGCCAATGTTTAAAAGGGTCTTATCACTCCCATATCAGCGATTGTACACAAGTCATGATTTATTGATGTGTTGCCAAAACCACTTTCGATGATCATTCGTTCGGTTTTCAGAAGGGATTATGATTTGTTTATCTCTTGTCCAAATCAATCAATCATAATCCTAAATCATGCCCACCCAATTCAATTGATCCTGAAAAAATGGTCATGAGCCTTCCCATACTTTGAATTGGTCGATTGTCAGTTTGTGATTGTTTTAAAGATGCCCTTGATTTCAAATGAAATGATTATAGTAGATGAAGCAGGGTGAATAGGCAACTCAACCATTTTTGACTAAATTTGAGAGCAGTTACAGGTTTTTCCAGCTAAGAGCAGTTGCAAAATATAGAATTAGCTGCCGAAAATCATGCCTAGCAAATCGACAGCTAAATACACTCTGTTTTGACCCCGTTAGCTGTCGAAAGTTATGTTATGAACATAAAGCACAAAGATATCCTCAGATCAAGGAAAATGGATTCTTAAAAGATATCATAGGCGTCCAGAATGATTTTATGGTTATGAATCGCCCTCAATATGCTGTTGTCAAGTTCAAATCGAATTATATTTATTTTTTATAAGTCAAAGCATAACCTATTTCTTGGGATTTTGTTGTATTTTACCTAGTTTTAGGATAGTAGACAACAGGAAAACATTAGTGGATTTTGAAAATATGAGAGAGATTTTTGTTCAGAACGGGCCGATGAACAATAACCTCTCCCAGAATTTACACAGGTGTCAGCAGTTGGGAGAATCGAAGCCATCTCTGATCCCTATTTTTCAGGCTTCCATTTTTTCTTGTTTTGGTCATAATATTGCGACAGATGTTTTGGAAATATGGAGATGAATTTGAAAAAACTAAGAGAGGTTTTTTTGTCAGCACAAACTCATCTACAATAACCTCTTTCAGTTTTCGCACAGCTGTCATATTTTGGGAGATACAAGCATCTGAGTTGACCCCTATTTTCAGCAGTTCGGCCCATCTTTCATGGTAGGCAGTTCAAAAATTTTCGGGATTTGTTTCTATATTTGGCCAGGTTGTTGATTTCGACCTCCTAAGCCAGAGGGAGAGTATTTTCTATAAATTTTTGTAATTAAAATGTGTGAGAGGTTGGAACTAAAGGGAAGGATGGTGTGGAAATATCACTATCTATTGTAAAGATGCTCAACAGGTTGTAAGTGACTTCTTGGATGAATACAAAGGCATTTTGTTTCCAGATTCTTGTGTCATGATTATGTGGTGAAGTGTTTCTTGATGTAACTTGTCGTTCTCTTGTTTTACATATTGTTTTCTTTCCTTATTGTTTATAATAAGACTATGCTCAAGATTTGTCTCAGACACCCTGATCTAGCTCAAAACAATATTTATGTTTTCTTCTGAAATTAGAATGTAGAATTCAGATAAGCTCTTCTCTGCATTTGAAGTGAAACTTAATCTATTCTTCTTTTCCCATCTCACAAACTCAAAAGATACACTGATATGATTACCTTGCCTTGTTACATATGGTCTCAGTTATTCATTCATTTAATCATCTTTTACCTCTTGACTCCATTTTGCCCAATGGCCTTGTTTTGTTGTCTCAACCAAAAACTCTAAAAACAAACCTTTTATCCTCATAACTAGCCTAATATCTCATCCAAACAAAGTTAAATCATACAGAGAGATCCCTCTCTAAGTCTTGGAGGGCTATATCCTTGACTCCAAGTGGTTTTGTGGTTACCTCTGTCAATTTATCCCTCAGCCTGAGAAATTACAGAGTGATAACATAGTGGCGACTCCTCTGGGGAAAGAGCTTTCAAGTTCTCTAGAAAAGTATATCATGTTTAGATTTGACTTCTGATGGTGAGCAGAAGCCAAACACATGAAGGCTGTATCATTCACTTGGCGATTCCATTGACTACAAAATTTAGAAACAAAGATTCACTGGCGAATCCAAACAGAGTTTCGAATTTTTCCAAGAGACTCCACTGGTAGCCGGATCCAGAAATCAAGATGAATTCAAGAATATAATGCAGGTATGCTCCTATGGACAGATATGGTATTCCTGGTTTTTCGAACCCTATGCCCCGTGTTAATTGGTTGAATTATCTTCCATTATTTAAAGATAAAAAATGATATGATGTTGTTATGAACTTGTTCAAATTTCATTTGCATATATGCAAGCTTGGGGTTAAGTTTCCTGAAGACTGTTTAATGAAATTGTTCATGGAAACCTTAGAAGATAAATCTATATCTTGGTATGAAGGTTTTCCATCTACAAGTTTGTGTTCTCTTAAATATTTTCATGCAATCTTTTATGAGCATTTTAAGGAATTTTGTCTTCCCTTGCCTTGGGCTGAAAAATGTTGTGCATATTTTGAAGATTTATTCCAATATCTAGTAAATATGTATGGTGATGAAGAAAATATAGATGATGAGATTAAAGAAGCTCTGTATGAATTTTCATCTCAATGGAAATAACAAAGAATATAAGGGGGTTTTTGCCATGATTTTCAAGCGGATTTCCACCAAGCAACAATTCCTGCAGCTGAAGATGAAACTGATCAGATTGTCAAGGATCAACAGGTGGAGAATAGTGAATAGGAAGGGGTTGTTTTGGAACCTCTTGCACATGTATAATTTCCTCCTTTTTCAGTAGAGGAAGAGTGGATTGAAAGAGAGCAAGTTGTTTCAGATCCCATGGATGACAACATCAACACTATAGTTCTTTCAATGGTAGAAGATCAGATTGAAGAACAATTGCTTCCTACTAATCAACAAGTGAAGGTAATTGAGCATATTGTTGAACATTCATTTGTTGATTTACAACAGTCTCATGAACATAAAATAAAATCCAGTTGCCATAATAATCAGGAAAATTCTCAAAGATTACTTTCTTCCTTGATTGTCGATGAAACAAGACATCATATTATCAAAAGCCATGTTTCTGCATTCAAATTTGATGATAGTTTGCAACAATCATGCTTTTATTTTAGCACACAAGATACATATGACAATGGCCATTTCAATTGTCCTCTATTTCTTGATTAGGACCCTAATTCTAAGTTGGTTTGTATTGAGATTCTTGAGACTCCTCATTCATCCATTGAGTTAGAAAGTAATGAGCAACATGTTTGTTTCCTAGAACTTAATGATCAACATGTTCTTCCAATTTTAAATCAACAAGAAAAATTAAATAGTCAAATGCCTTATGCTTCGTCCGATGAAAGATATATTTTAGATCCTTTTAATCATTCTTATTCTAAAAAATGTGAGAATGCAGCCCAAGACAGTCAAATTGAAAAGGTATCTAATGTAGAGATGCATCTTAATGTGCATATTATGAAAGGATGTGTTAACAATGATTTTTTTCAAACAATTGTTGATTCAGATTTACTTAAAGAAAAAATCATGCATGAAGTTTCATATTGGGAGGATGATAGGCCAACCATTGTCATTTAGTTGGAGGAAATTCCTAAAAAAGAGAAACCAGTGATTACAAATGATGTTTACTTTTCTTCTCTTGCTGATTCACAAGAGGTAACATTTCATGATGTTCAAGACCCTTTGGGTAGTCTTGTGCAGGCGTTGGTGAATGAGAACATCCTTTTGTTACTCAACATAAGTCTTGGTTTCAATTTCCATTATGATTTTCTTGTATACACATCATTCTGTCTGCTTACAGAGGAGGTAAGCAGAATTTCAGTGAGTGTCCATCTCCTTGCTTGGCTTTATTGGAAATATCGTATCATTTGAGTGAGCAGGTTGTGGATCAGTTAGTATAGGTAGCAGTTTGAATAAACTCAATCATTTGAGCATGTTTTTCAGCAGTGTGTGGTTTCCAGTAGATTTTGCAGCTGACAATGTATAGTTCGGTGTTCAGTTTAATTTGAGTCATTTCGAAGATTGTAGCTACAGTGACTCCATGGCCCAATGTATAAGACACGGATTTACGAATCCATAGATCTGAGATTCTTGACACCTCCTAGGGAGATTCCATCCCCAATTGGAGCCTATGTTAAGATCCTATAATATAGGTCATTTGTTTTCCACTTATCTATTTGGGAATTGTTCTGATCAGGTTGAGAATGTTTTCATGATGAGGTGCTCAGGAGTAATGATCCAATGGTATATCCAATAGTTCAAATCAAATATCCAGGTATACCTAGTGTTGTCACATGGTGAGTTGTAATTATGATGCATCTCCATGATTTTTTGAATGTTTAAAGTGTCCAAATCAATTGTTTTAATGAATTTGGTTATTTTTCAATTGTGGCAGAAAGTTGGTTTTCGACAGCTAAAAGAGAAAAATCTTATACCTGTTAGCTACCGAAAGTTAAAACTTTCGGTAACTAAATAAATTATTCACACCTATCGTTAGTTTCCAAAAGTCCCAAATATCGCCAGTGTTTAAAAGGGTCTTATCACTCCCATATCGACGATTGTACACAACTCATGAATTGTTGATATGCTGCCAAAACCGCTTTCGATGATCATTCGTTCAGTTTTCAGAAAGGATTATGATTCGTTTATCTCTTGTCCAAATCAAGCAATAATAACCCTAAATCATGCCCACCCAATTAAATTGATTTTGAAAAAATGGTCATGAGCCTTCCCATACTTTGAATCGATCGATTGTCGGTTTGTGATTGTTGTAAAGATGCCCTTGATTTCAAATGAAATGATTATAGTAGATGAAGCAGGGTCAATAGGCAACTCAACCATTTTTGACTAAGTTCGGAAGAAGTTACAGGTTTCGCCAACTAATAGCAGTTGCAAAATCCATAATTAGCTGTCGAAAATCATGCCCAGGAAATCGACAACTAAATACACTCTGTTTTGACCCTGTTAGCTGTCGAAAGTTCAGTTATGAACAAAAAGCATCGAGATCTCCTCAAATCAAGGAAAATGGATTCTTCAAAGATCTCAAAGGCGTCCAGAACGATTTTATGGTTATGACTTGTCCTCAATACGCTGTTGTCAAGTTCAAATCGAATTATATTTAGTTTTTATAAGTCAAAGCATAACCTATTTCTTGAGATTTTGTTGTATAACAGAAGTGTATTTTGAAAATACGAGATAGGTTTTTGTTCAGCATGAGATGACAAACAATAATCTCTCCCAGAATTTACACAGGTGTTAGCAATTGGGAGAATCGAAGCCATCTCTGATCCCTATTTTCTAGGCTTCCATTTTTTCCTGTTTTGGTTATAATATTGTGGCTTATGTTTTGGAAATCTGGAGATGAATTTGAAAAAAATGAGAGAGGGTTTTTCTCAACACAGACTCATATAAAATAAACTATTTCAGTTTTCGCACAATTGTCATATTTTGGGAGATACAAGCATCTGAGTTGACCCCTATTTTCAACAGTTCGGCCCATCTTTCATGGAAAACAGTGCAAAATTTTTAGGGATTTGTTTCTATCTTTGGCCAGGTTGTTGATTTCGACCTCCTAAGCCTGGGGGAGATTATTTTGTATAAATTGTTGTAATTAAAATGTGTGAGAGGTTGGACCTAAAGGGAAGGATGGTGTGGAAATATCACCATCTATTGTAAAGATGCTCAACAGGGTGTAAGTGACTTCTTGGATGAATACAAAGGTATTTTGTTTCCAGATTCTTGTGTCATGATTATGTGGTGAAGTGTTTCTTGATGTAACTTGCCATTCTCTTGTTTTACATATTGTTTTCTTTCCTTATTGTTTATAATAAGACTATGCTAAGGATTTGTCTCAGACACCCTGATCTAGCTTAAAACAATATTTATGTTTTCTTCTAAAATTAGAATGTAGAATTCAGATAAGCTCTGCTCTGCATTTGAAGTGAAACTTAATCTATTCTTATTTTCCCATCTCACAAACTCAAAATATCCACTGATATGATTAACTTGCCTTGTTACATATGGTATCAATTATTCATTCATTTAATCATCTTTTACCTCTTGAATCCATTTTTCCCAATGGCCTTCTTTTGTTGTCTCAACCAAAAACTCTAAAAACAAACCTTCTATCCTCATAACTAGCCTAATATCTCATCCAAACAAAGTTAAATCATACAGAGAGATCCCTCTCTGAGTCTTGGAGGACTAGATCCTTGACTCCAAGTGGTTTTGTGGTTACCTCTGTCAATTTCTCCCTCAACCTGAGAAATTACGGAGTGACAATAGATCTCATATGTGATTGTTCTCTTATGGTTTATGAATGTTTGGATAAGAAAAAATTGTTATGTATTGATTCACCTCCCCTCTCAGTATAAGCATGTGCTCAACAATTATCACAAACCATCATAGGAATTTATTTTAACTATGTGTTGCTTTTA
This sequence comes from Picea sitchensis, assembly GCA_010110895.2. Lineage (NCBI taxonomy): Eukaryota > Viridiplantae > Streptophyta > Pinopsida > Pinales > Pinaceae > Picea > Picea sitchensis. The sequence goes on along the minus strand of SNQJ01S0001943.1, from coordinate 85,068 downwards.
TATTCAATTGTGTTCTCGATTTATCTAAATCTACTCTTGTAAACCAAGTTTTGAAAAAAACATTTAAAAAAATTAAAAATCATAAATCATAGCATGGTACTCCCCAGCGTCAACGAGATTGGGAGATTCCCTTAGTTAGATCATCCTATCACACCTCTATGTAATCTACATCATACAAGTAAAGTCACAACATTTTGACTCAATACAATTTAGTTGTTTTGATTTAAAAGAAAATAATGTTTTGATTGTGTTATATGATTGGTCGACAACTTTTATAAGAGGCAGAAGGGGAAAATTGTGGAGTTAAGGGCTAGTCATATAGGAAATGGCTGAAATAGAAGATAGCATTAAGAATAATTATTGATTGGAAACACATATATATTGATTAGTTGTTGTGTACACATGTAACACTCCTCTAAAATGAGGTTCTATATATAATATAGAGGCAAAGGTTATGTAAAAAATAACTTGATATATGATTTTTTTCTAAAACAGGAAAAAATAATGTTGTGAATATAATTATTTAATTATTGGCCCTGGAGTATGGCCTAAAACTACTTTTGCTTCGCTAAGAGCTCGTCTTCCTCGGACATAAGGAAATAGGTTAACAACCTATGACCCAAAGGCATCTAGAAGGAGTGAAAGCATGCCCCCTTACTAACCAACAATGGGTTATTTCAGGTGGCGCGGTTTTTCCTTGAATAACGGTGATGAGTCAACCTGTATTAGTGGAGAGCAGTCAATGATGGCTGTCCCCACTGCTGGTTTGACATTCTGAGCCATGATAGGTTTTCCCATTTAGTAAAAAAGAGAAAAGAATTATCTAATTATTGATGATTAAAAAAAGAGAGTTGATATTAAAGAATAACTACATGCTTTGTGTTAACAATTTATATGTATATGTATAAGTGTTTAATAATAAATAAAGTTTTTTCTCTAAAATACTATATATCATTTTTTTAAATTTCGATTTATAATCAATTTTTCAAGTTTTGATTTATAAGTATTATATATGTAGTACATCTCTCCTATACATTGAGATGTAAAATGCATTTTATTTTTCTCTATGCAACTAGATTGAAAATAATTAATTCTTTGCTAAAATATTGGAGAGTAGTTTACAAAATACTGGTATAATTAAAAATACTATCACAGGAGAAATCACTGGGTATTGAAGAAATAAATGATAAAGAGACAATTAAGGTACTATAAAGAGGTCCCAAACCCCCCAAACCCCATGTTTGAAGATCAAGAGTATTTTTTTTTCATAATTTAAAGAATAAAATCAACATTAAGGACAAACTCTCATGAATTCTATAGTGAAATAGGTTGTTGGACAAATCCTAAAATGTCTTGGATTGTAAGAATTTGTCATCTTTGTGATACTAACAACTTGAAGGATGAAAATCACTTGATCTGTTCTGCTTATAACCACATTAAATGTCAATTTCAAAATATTTAAGACACTAATCAAAACTAATTAATTCTTTGTCATTTTTCTTAAAGCTTTGATGAACCAAAGTTGATCTTAAGGGATGGTAACAATCGTTTGTTTAAAAATTTATGTAGTAAAAAAACAACAAGAAATCAATGTAAAAATTATTTGAAAATTTACGTAGAAAAAATTGTAAGCATAAGTTTAATATAGGATATTTTAAGAATAATCCTCCTGGTTCGCTACTTCTGTTACTGTGGATTTACTCCTTGAGCATTGTCCATTCAATTATGAAAACAATGACAAGTTGGTTGATCCTTCCCACTGTTAAGGTCCTAACCCGCACATAGGTAGATCAATGTATTCGGATGTAATAAAGGTCAATATTAATAAGGCCTTTCAATAAAATAGAATAAGGCGGATGTAAGAAGACCTAATAGAAGCTTCCGCTTCTGGAAGGATCTTCCTCTAGATGCTTATCTTAATAGACATATTTAGTATAAATAAGGGTCAAGGGTATGAAAACCCTAGCTTGGATATTATTGTAACAGAGCGCTGCTCGATTGGAGGTTGCCCCCTCGAAGAGGCCTGTGAACATTGCTTTCTGAATCAAAGTGCTATTTCTATTGCTATTCTTATATCATTTCTATGTTATTGTGAAGATTATGCTGGATATTTTACTGTTATTCTGCCATTCTAGCATTTTATTTCTGTTCTGCATATTTTATATATCTGGTATCTTGCAAGTGGTAGCAGAGCACTTTCCTTGGCATAAATTGTGGGTATTTTTTTTTCAGGGTAGAGACGTATTCCGGCGTCTTTAAGCCACATAGATCTATCGTTACGCGCATAAACCCGCGGTTGAGGGATTCATACATGCAGGAAATACAAGTGGTTCTTAAGCGCACATCTGTTGGCCACCCTTGTAACCCCTGTTGGTACCCCTTCGAGTGGTAGAGCATCAATCATCACCT
>SNQJ01S0001943.1:69127-79365 GCA_010110895.2 Picea sitchensis | reverse complement strand
AAATTGTAAGCATAAGCTTAATATAGGATATTTTAAGAATAATCCTCCTGGTTCGCTACTTCTGTTACTGTGGATTTACTCCTTGAGCATTGTCCATTCAATTATGAAAACAATGACAAGTTGGTTGATCCTTCCCACTAAGGAAAGATCTACAAATTTTGTGTCTGTTTGGAACGTTGATTCACCGCGATTCCAGCAAATATGAAATCTTTGATCTCTAAATTGCATTTTCGATGTCAGTGAATCGATTAGGAGACCCAGAAAACCGTAAAATCATCTTTGTGATTTGCCACAGTTTGCAGTTTTCAAATTCCAGCGAAATACATGCCTGAAAAATCGCTGGACAGGGAGAAACGATCATCGGTAAAGGCACGCCCACGCTGCTGGGTAGGCTATATAAAATACCAACTACTGTAGAAATAGTAATCCGAGTAAAGCGGTTTTTTTGGGGTTGTCCAACATAAGTACTAGAAGTGATTGTCACGGTGAAATGGAGATTTTCGGTGGTTTTCATGAGAGTATAAATTTGACAGGCATTTTTACTAGTCAATTAATTTTTTAATGACTTTATTTTTTAAATTGCTCTTAATATGACGTTTTATCTTTATTTTTGTTCATTATTGTTTAAATAGGGCAGAAACACAATCAACAAAATATGACAATGCTTATTTAAAAAAATCATCAATGCAATTGCAATTTTAAACCAAATATCCATACATCACTAATCTTACCTATTTCATGCACTTTGAAAACGAATATGAACTGTTGCACCCGAGCCTCAGGTAATATTCTCAGTGTTACCAAATCAAGATCTTTTCTTCCCTCTCAGCTTTCAATTTTCAAACCTGTGCCATTGCATAATGCGATCATGGATGAAGACCAAATTACTCTTAGCATGACGTTCTATATTTATTTTTATCCATCCTTTAAATATGACAGAAACACAAGCAACAAAACATGACAATGCTCATTTAAAAAAACCATCAATACAATTGCAATTTTAAACCAAATATCCACACACCACTAACCTTACCTATTTCATGCACTTTGAAAACAAATATGGGCTGTTACATGCCAGCCCAAGGTAGTATTCTCAGTATTCTCAAATCAAGATATTTTCTTCCTTCTAAGCCTTCAATTTTCAACCTGTGCGATTGCAGGATGAAAACCAACTTTTTCCAACATACCCAAAAATTTATAATCAGAAAATCATGACCAACTGTGAAAAGATTTATAACCAGAAAGTCATGACCATATGCATATCTACATTCTTTACAAGTTTATATGATAAATCAACTATCTCATACTCAAAACTGTTCCTTATCTTAAAGCCCACCCACTATGAGTGTAGACTCAAAATTGTTCCTGACCTTGAAGACACAGCCATTGTGAGTGTACTGTGTGACTCGTCAGCATGTTGCGAACTCAAGCCAACTTTTTAATTTTCGGTAGTCTTATATCTATATATATATATAGATATAGATATATATTCTAAAATGTGCACGTTAAGCAAGTTTAAAATTTAGTGGTATATATATATGTAAATATATGTCAAATTTAACCACTGGTTTTCATGGTTGATTGATTTTGAGAGTTTATATGTTGTTGTTTTAGTGTTGATATGCTAGTGATAGCTGGTGTTTTTATATAAAATGAGTTTATTTATTAGTTTGATTTAGAAAATGGGTCCATTTATAAGCTTGATTCATAATTTTGGTTAGAAGTATTGATAGGTTTTGATCTTCATTGGAAAACACCTTTCTATACTATACTCCATGGACATGGAAAACTTAAACCTTATTGATATTGGAAAGTTTTTAAGGAGGGTCTCTAGTTCTAGGAAAGAGTGGATTTATTAGTTACCCCATGGTTTCCAGATTTCAACCCTACCACTATGTCTATCACCAAAATGTCAGTTTGGGTTCATATCGAATACATGTTGAAATTAACATTAGTGAGGGTCTACCACACAAGATGATAGTACAAAGAGAAAATTTTAGATGAACTCTAGTTTTGAATTATGAGAATACAAATTTTTTGTTAGATCTGTCACCAAATAGGGCATGTTCAAGATTCTTGTCCCCAAGCGAGAGCTCACCCAAAAATGAAAAAAAAAGCATTAACCGAAACCAAAAGATAATAGTCGTGTAGGCAACCTTTTTTGGATGATGAAGATTATCAGATGGCAGAAAATCAATAAACATTAGTTTTTAGAGAAGGATAGCAATCCTTGTCTAGGAGCATATATCGAGGTATCACATCTTCCCTCGAAGGATAGAGAAGAAGAAAAGAATATCGAGGTTTCCCCCTCGAGGATTATAGTTGTAAATGAAGCTTCATTAGGAAGAATGAAGAGACTTCATGAATGTGAGAACTCTAATTCCAATAAGGAGTTGGCACTCCATATGAATCTTGTGAATCTAAATTTCGATTTATAGCGAGTCCTTGTGGAGCCTTATTCAAGGGCATGGATTGAGGTTAAAAATAAGAAAGGGAAAAAATGGGATTGAATATTATTTTAAGTATTAGCCCTTTCTTCATTTTTCTTGCTTAGTATCTTAAGCAAAAGGTATTTGTTTATTTTTTATGAAGATGATTTGATTTTTCAATCGGACATAAATGAAATGTCCATGAAAATGTAAGTGTGATATGCACATAATCAATGTAATTTTCATTCAATCATTCAATATTTGAGTAGAAATGACGATTTTTTCTTTGGAAAAAAATGGAAATCTTAAATTCCTGGTTATAATGTGAGCCTACATTCCAAAAATGGAAATTTTAAATGCTTGGCTATAATGTGAGCCTATGTTCCAAAAATGGAAATATTAAATGCCTAACTATAATGTGAGCCTACCTCCTTGATGTTTACTTGTTTAATTTTTGTAAAAATTGATACTCTTTCACCATGAAACTAGAGAGATATTAGAATGTAATATAAATGAAAATACAATGATCATTTCTATATGTTTTCTTGTATTTTTGTGCTTATGCATGTGTATATGTACATCTATGTGGAATCTGGGTGCAAACCTAAGTGTATAAGTTCACACAGATGAGGCATATGCATGTGCGTGGTATAGATGTTGGTTTCCTGATGTTAGGGAGAGAGAAGCTTTGTAGGAGACTTAAAATTCAACATTCTTTCAAATGCAAGTGCATAATTTCAAGGAGATGGTGGATGCATTGTCCTTAGAATATGAAAGATTGGAAAATGTTGGTTTTCTTTAGTCACTTCTTTCGCATTTGATCTATTGCTTTATATTGCTTGTTCTTCTTGGAGTGTCTCATTAATGGATTCAATGAAATTGGAATGTTTCCATGTGTCTTTTGTTTGGTTTTTCCCAAAGGGGATGCTGCTCACAAGTTTTGTGTTTGGCTTAGGGGGTAGAGGAAACAAGGAAAACATGTCGAGACTTGAAATATTACAATGTTTATATTAAATCACATGTACATAATCCCATCCAGGTTTTGACATTCGCTTCACCCCCTTCTCCTATATTTTCAAAATAGAGAGGGATATATATTTTTTGGATGATGGGTTTTGTAGTTGGCATTGTACCTCAAGCAAAGATGAGCAAGACATTCCCTACACATCTTCCACCTTCACCTCATTTAGATACCAGACATAAAACAAAAACAATTTCCTCATGGGATGATTTTCAAAGATGTGATGAGTGTGAGCATTTTGACAAATGTTCTAGTAGTTAATATTTACATTGTGTTAGACCTCATACTGTATAAGGTTCCACTTTTTGGTATTCATCACATTGATGGAGATTTGTTGTTGATTCCTTGGAGGTCTTTGGCTTGGGAGAGTATCACTTCTCCTTGGTTGGATGATTGTGGTTGCTACTTGCTGGTCTTCTCACATGTGTTTTCCTTGTTGATCACCCCTTGGTTTCACTTTTGGATGGTTGTGGAGCATACTATCTCATTATGGTGTGGTTTGGTATATATGCTTATCTTGGATATGAATGGTGGTTTAAGCCCCCCAAGGGGTTAGATGATGGTGTTAGGAGGTAGTTTTTTCATGATGTTGTTGATGTTCCCTAGTGACTTGATGTGTTGATGTATGATGTTGGTGCCACTAGGAAGGGGTTTCTACATGTAACATCCCCACTTTTAGTCCTCTCAAATTATAATTTAATTCTGTAACTATGATTTAGGTTGGTGAGCCGATATGTTTGGGGCAAAGAGCCTGTATTGATCAATATGGCCATGGGCCAAGAAATGTAATATGCAAGCATTGTATTGTTGTATTTAATAAATAAAATGTGATTCCAACAACTGGGGGACATGGACAGAGATGGGGGGGATGATTAATCTACAAGAGAGGAGGGGTCTAGAAAGGGGTTTTCAACCATGAGTTCATTCCCAAATCCTTTCCCCGTTTTAAATGCTTTGAGTGAACCTTTTTCTTTCCCTTGAGTGTGCAAGAAACTAATCATTGAATACTTGTAAGAGGGTGGGTGTGAAAGGTCACCTCCTATAGTTATTGAGAGCTTAACATAAGTATAGTCAACTTGGGGAAAAGCGTGGCTCAAGAAAACAACAAAGGGAGGAAAAAAGTTGGGTGGAGAGAGAGAAAGAGAAGTTTTCAGGGAAAATACATGTTTTTTTTGGATGAACCAAAAGGAGAAGAGGAAAGAGAACGTTGGAGATGGAAGAGCAAGGAGAATGAATTCTAGAGAAATTCCTAGAGTCGATGACCCCTAAGGGTACCCAATAACTCGGAGGGAAGAAGAATAATAAGGATAAGAAGGGAGGTGGAAACAACAAAAAGAATGATAAATATGATGCAAACGTTGGGGGGGCTAAGAAGGAGAAGAAAAAGGTGAATTTTCCTTGCAAAATTTGTAGCGAAGATCACCTTAGTCATCAGTGTTCAAAGATGGAAGAGGCTCAATTCCTGTTGGTGCAGTAGCAACCTATTGTGTTAAAGAACCCATTCCCACAAGGATAGAATATGTAGGTGTAATATACCAAATATAAAAAGTATGTAGAACATAAATAAAATGGTAGAAATGGTAGAATAACAACAATATAACCACAATAATCACCACAATAACACTGAAATGATATAAGAATAGCAACATAAATAACACTTTGATTCTGAGAGCAATGTTCACGGGGCTATTCGAGGGGGCAACCTCTAGTCGAGCAAATATCTATTACAATAATCTCCAAGCTAGGGTTCTCATACCCTCGACTCCTATTTATAATAAATATGTCTATCAAAAGAAGCATCTAGAGGAAGATCCTTCTAGAAGTGGAAGCTTCTATTAGGTCTTCTTACATTCGATTTATTTTATTTTATTGCAAGGCCTTATTAATATTGACCTTTATTACATCCGAATATATTGTTCTACCTATGTGCGGGTTAGGACCCTAATAGTAGGTGAGCTCTTCCAATGGAGATCCTCACGGGGCACCAAAAATGCACCCTCGTCAGATGGAACCATGTCGTTCATCAACATGGTGAATGTGATGGAGGTTGATCTATCGATCAGGGCCCACGATTACGGTTATCTTGAGTTAGCATCTAAGGGGAAAGAAACTTATGATCCCCATAATTCTTTGCATATAGATAAGCCTAGGGGGGAAACGATGACACACATACTGAAAGGTGTGTATAAGCATGCATCGAACAGCCCAAATGCTCAAGCTACGCCCAATTATTCTATCATTGAGGACTTAGCTCAGACACCATGTGCGATGTTGGCCTTAGAGGTGCTTCAAAGTTTCTTTGCACAACGATCTTCATTGTTATCCACTATAGGAGCTACTAACTCCTTGAGTCAACTTGCGATTAAGTTTGACGTCGCAGATGCAAAGCCTCATTTTCCTTATCATGTAGCCTTCCAAATAAATATCGTGTATGCAAAGCACATTATTGGTAGGACTGTCATTGATGAAGGTGCTTTGACATGTGTAATGTCATCATCTTGCTAGAAATCCATTATCTCTCCTAAGCTCGCTCTGTCTCCTACGCTGTTAAATAAATTTGATGGAAATTTGTTTAGGTCATGCAGTCTTATTTCCTCCTTCCCTATCCAGTTAGGGGGGGAGACTGTTTTAGTGGAGATGGAAGTAGTCGACGCTTCACTCGCTTACAACCTTTTGTTAGGAAGGAGTTGGATTTATGCGATGAGGATTATTGTCTCATCGGTTTTTCGAGTCTTCTGCTTCCCTCATGAAAATAATATCATAACAATAGACCAAATGTTGTCTAACTGCTCTAAGTCCATGGAAAATCTAGGATCTACAGTCACATTGATAAAAAAAAATCAGACAACAACTTAGATCATTGGTGTTGGGATGTGCCCTCCTCTCATGGGAACTTTTAATTTCCCAATGCTAGTTTTGTATATTCGTACTACCCTGGTCGGCTACCAAAAATCAATCCCCTCGATCCCCATTATGCTGGTAGGTTCATTTAGAACTACGCATTTTGAAGATTCGTGGGTATTACTTTCACCGTGTGAATTGGTTGAAGGTATTGTGCATGTCAAAATGGCCATGCCATTGTCTACAACTAAGATAGCTTACCGAGCAATCTAGCAAGATGTTGCAGATTATGATTTGGCTCCTTCATGGACAAAAGAAGAGGATAAGTTTCCAGAGCTCGTTTGGGCCCAAAATTATTCAACTTCACTTGATTTCTTTAGCACTGTCTTTCCTTCTAACGAAGCTATTATACAGACAATGACAGGGCCATAACGAAAATGGGAGGATATGCATCATCGATCTTACTTCCTCCCGGAACTCAATTAAGTCAAAAGAGGAGAATTTCGATAAACTTTGAGCGGAGATGTTGATTTCCCCATGAACCCATTGGAAAAGTATGGTGTCTACGCTGGGGGGAACATATCTAATATATCAAAAACTATTCTGATTAACATCTCCAAGACCTATGGCATCATATAAAATGTTTTTTATCGGTGCAGACTATTCTCCGGAAGAGATCCACACATATACTTATCTGTTCAAAGAGTCTCGTGATTTTTTTTATGGTCCTTCGAAGAAATGCAAGGCATTGACCCCTGTATTGTAGAGCATGAAATTCAAACTTATGAAAACTCTAAGCCTTTTCGACAAAAATTACGACCTGTAAATCCTAGGAAGGCAACAACTATAAAGGATGAGGTAGAGAAGCTGCTTAAGGTTGGTTTCATTTACCTGGTTCCTCTTACTAAATCGGTGTCAAATCTCATTCTCATGCATAAGAAACAAGGAACCATACACGTCTGTATGGATTTTCGTGATATGAACAAAGCTTGTCCAAAGGACAACTTCCCCACACCTTTCATTGACCAGATTATCAACAAGTGTGCGGGAAGCGAAATCATTTTCTTTATGGATGGATTTTATGGTTATAATCAGATTCGAAATCTGGCCTGAGCATCAACATAAGACTACGTTCATATGTTCTTGGGGGAATTTTGGGTATAAGAACATGCCTTTCAACCTAAAAAATGTTGGAGCTACGTTCCAACGAGCCATACCATTTAATTTTCATGATTTAAATCATATTGTTGAGGCATACCTGGATTATCTCACTCTCACAAGAGGGTGGATCATCTAGTGCATCTTAATCTTATATTTGAAAGATGTCGGTACTATCGCATTCAATTAAATTTGAGCAAATGCATATTTTGCATCGTTTTTGGGCATCTCTTGGGATTCATTGTTTCCAACAAGAGGATCATGGTTGATCCTTTGAATTTTGAGGCAATAATTTAGCTGCCTCCCCCGTGTAAAATTTGTTAGTTGCATAGTCTTCAAGGAAAGACTAATTTTCTTCGACGTTTTATAGCAAAAATATGTCGATATCACCAAGGGATTTATGTGCTTGTTGAAAAAAGGGGTCCCCTTCATTTGGGATGCTTTCATGCAACGATCCTTCGATGCACTTAATAACGCGCTTGTTTTAGCTCCTTTGTTGAGTCCTCTTGACTATAACAGTGATTTATTATTGTACATCATGACAACAGAGTCCATCGTTTGCATGGTGTTAGTCCAGGAAGATGGAAACCTCCAAGAGTATGTCATCTATTATCTTAGTCGTGGTCTGATTGGGCCTAAGCTAAATTATTCGCACACTGAGAAATTGGCTTTGGAAAATGTTCATGCTATCCGGAGACTGTGACATTACATTTTTCTACGGAAAACCATTGTAGTAGTCAATGTCAATCCATTTAAATACGCCCTTACACGATGTATAATTGGGGAAAAATATGATAAGTGGATTTTCATACTACATGAGTTTGACTTGGAATTTGTCTCTGCTAAGTCTAAGAAGTCATTGATTTTCACCAAGTTGATGTCGGAGTTTCCTCGGGAGAAACCATTATTATAGACTCGTTTTTGGATGAGCATATTCTCCTTATCACTTTAATAAAATGGAGATATTTTGATTTATCTCCAGACTCTAAAGTTTTATTCACATCATTCACGAGATCACTGATGTCATATTCTCCATGATACGAAGAACTACCTCATCATCGATGACACTTTGTATCGTTGTGGGGTTGATTCAATACATCTTTGTTGGTTGACTCATGAAGAAGCAAAATCCATGCTTAATGATTTCCACAGTGGAGCATGTGGCATTCATCTATCTGAGTTGGAAACAACCCAAAAAATATTGCGCACCGGGTACTTTTGGCCAACGATATTTAAAGATTGTGTTGAGGCGGTCAAGAGATGTCATCCTTTCATATCTTTTCTTGAAATATGTGTGAGCATCCTTCTCTGTTATTTTCGATCATTGCCATTGGTCCTTTCATGAAGTGGGGAATTGATTTCACCAAATTCCACCCACCTTCGGCTAGGGGGAATCACTATATCATTGTGGTCATCGACTACTTTACAAAGTTGGTGGAGGCCATGCCTACTTTCGCAACCGATGGTGAGACAACAAATTTGTTTGTTTTCAATCAGATTATTTATAGGTTTGGAGTTCTAAGAGAGATTGTCACTAGCCATGGAAGTCACTTTCACAACTGAATGGTGTCGGAGCTAGCATCTAAATTGGGTTTTAAGTAGGAGCATTTGCCTCTTTATTATTTGCAAGTAAATGGCCAAGTAGAGGTCATTAACAAGTTTCTCAACACCATACTTCAACGAACTGTCAATAAGAGTAAATAAAATTTTCATTTGATGCTTTATCCAGTGTTATGGGCATACAAGACCTTAGTTAATATTGTGACTGGCTCCTCTCCTTTCCAATTCGTTCACGAGGTGGAAGTAGTCATGCCAATTGAATGTAAAATTCCTTTGAAGATTGAGATTAAGCTTATGCCTAACATGATAGAATTAGAAGTGTGTTTCTTTCATTTAGAACACCTCAATGAGTAACGTCGGGATGCTGCGACTGCAAACGAGACACAAAAAAAGTGTTTCAAGAGCTAGTACAACAAGTTTGTCTTCCCAAAGATCTTTTCCGAGGGTGACCTTGTTTTGGTTTATGATTAAAATAGGGATGCATTGGGAGCATGAAAATTTAACTCAATGTGGCATGGTACTTACATCGTGAAGCGGGCCCTTCATAAGGGAGCTTGTGAGTTTTCTGATTATGAAGGTAATGTGCCATCAGAGCCCAAAAATGGGCTCTACCTCAAGAGGTACTACACTTGAGCGTGAATTCTTAGGCATTTTCCCCTTTGAAATTATTGTACATTGATAATATGTAGGTTTGGTTTAGTTATTTTTTGTTTTTGTTTTTGGTCACTTATAGTGCTTCTTCTTTATTGGAAGATGTCACTGGAATCTTCGGTTTATTTTGGGTTCACAGATGACGTAATCCTTCACACTCAGATCCTTTCTTCCACCGCATGGGTGATTTATTCACCTTTGGGCCAAGTGATTACATCCAGAGGCGCTTGTTTGGGGCTAACCATGAATAATGTGGTTGAGTATAGCATCGTGATTGAAATCCTAAGGGATGTTATTTCACGTGGTATACTATATTTAGAGGTTCTCCTAGATTCCTAGTTGGTGGTGTTGCAACTAAATGATGAATACTATGTGCACGATCCTACACTGCTTCGACAATTGCTTTGAGTACGTCTTTTGGAACAACATTTTACTTGCATTACTTACATTCATGTTTCTAGGAGTGAAAATTTTGTATCAGATGCATATGATAACTATGTATTAGATTGGAATTTGTCACACAATTAAAATCATAAGCACAAACATAATTGTAGATAAAACATTTACACATAAGTATT
>SNQJ01S0001943.1:41237-67038 GCA_010110895.2 Picea sitchensis | reverse complement strand
GTTTCCTGATGTTAGGGAGAGAGAATCTTTGTAGGAGACTTAAAATTCAACATTCTTTCAAATGCAAGTGCATAGTTTCAGGGAGATGGTGGATGCATTGTCCTTAGAATATGAAAGATTGGAAAAGGTTGGTTTTCTTTAGTCAGTTCTTTCACATTTGATCTATTGCTTTATATTGCTTGCTCTTCTTGGAGTGTCTCATTGATGGATTCAATGAAATTGGAATGTTTCCATGTGTCTTTTGTTTGTTTTTTCCCAAAGGGGATGCTGCTCACAAGTTTTGTGTTTGGGATAGGGGGTAGAGACAAAGAGGAAAACATGTCAAGACTTTAAAGATTACAACGTTTATATTAAATCACATGTACATAATCCCATCCAGGTTTTGACATTCGCTTCACCCCCTTCTCCTATATTTTCAAAATAGAGAGGGGTATTTATTTTTTGGATGATGGGTTTTCTAGGTGGCATTGTACCTCAAGCAAAGATGAACAATACATTCCCTACACATCTTCCACTGTCACCTCTTTTAGATACCAGACATAAAACAAAAACAATTTCCTCATGGGATGATTTTCAAAGTTGTGATGAGTGTGAGCATTTTGACAAATGTTCTAGTAGTTAATATTTACATTGTGTTACACCTCATATTGTATAAGGTTCCACTTTTTGGTATTCATCACATTGATGGAGATTTTTTGTTGATTTTTTGTTGGTCTTTTGTTGGTCTTTTGTTGGTTTTTTGTTGGTCTTCTCACACATGTTTTCCTTGTTGATCACCCCTTGGTTTCACTTTTGGATGGTTGTGGAGCATACTATCTCATTATGGTGTGGTTTGGTATATATGCTTATCTTGGATATGGATGATGGTTTAAGCCCCCCAAGGGGTTAGATGATGGTGCTAGGAGGTAGTTTTTCCATGATGTTGATGTTCCATAGTGACTTGATGTGTTGATGTATGATGTTGGTGTCACTAGGAAGGGGTTTCTACATGTAACATTGTTATGGGATTAATCGGTAAATGCGGACATAAACATATCTCCCTAGATCCGCCTAGATCTAGAATAAAACAAAACATAATATGATGCTTTCCCTAAGCTCTAACTATTGAGTTTACAAGTTAACAAGAGATGGACAACATACCGTTTAAATGTCATTTCCTCTTGCCATTGCCATTCTAGCTCCACTCCGGTGCTCCTGTGATATTGAATCTGCAAGGGAACACAAGCCAACCATAGTGAAAGCAATACAATGAACTCAACAAAAACCTATGTATGTGATCAAGGAATCATACAAGAAAACAAGACAAGCTTTATGGGAAAGAAACATATCATTGTATCATATTAAAATGAAAGTGGATATTACAACCAAAGCCTTGATGTCATAAGGTCCCCTTTCGATGACCCTTTGCTCCAACACACCCACTTGCTCCAACCTTGAATGAAGAAGATCCACAATGACTCGATGAATTGAAATGAGGCTCTCAAGAATGAACCAATGCAGAATTCTCCATACAATTCTTAGCCTATTCCACCTTAGCCTTTTCCATGAGAGATACCTCTTTATATAATGTGAAAGAGAGATGGTTGAGGAGATTAGGATGATCTCACCAAATCAGAGAAGAGAGTAAGATCCAAACCGTTCGGAGGCCACCTCATCTTCTAGAAGATCCCCTTCTAGAACATTCATGAAACTTGACCTTTTCTTAGTCTTTTGGCATCATCACACCCTAGGTATAATGCAGCCTGTGGAGACGTCGCAGCCCAGCTTCAGAGAAGGGGGTGATGATCATGCATCATCGCACCCTATGTATAGTGCAACCTGCGATGACCTTCCTTAATAGGGTTTTTGAGAAGAGAAAGCCAATCAATTTCCTCATGGAGAAAGGCTCTTTTTGGGAACATGAACACATGTTGTCAATGGATGACTGGGGTGACCAAAATAATGTGTAACAAAATGCCCCCCAAAGTATGAAGCTGGAACTCGTGACAACTGAAATACTTTGTAGAATGTGTGTGTCGGAAACAAAGAGTGGACCGATCAGGAACCTGCAAACAGTCAAGCATCAACATAATAATATACCATTGTCTGAGGTAGGCATTCCCATACTCAGATTACAAAATGTCAAATGATTCATGGCCACTAAATATACACTATGGATCCATGTCATCGTGGATCGACATAGCCACCTAGAATACACTGTGGATCTATGCTCTAAAGAATTCAAATTCGGAGATAGCCACGAGACATATAAAGTGGATCTATGTGTCAATACAAATCACGAATACTCCGTCGCAACCTGGACCAGCATGGGATGATCTAGGGTCTTCATTTCCATCGTCCTTAAGTACAAATCTTTCCATGCGATTACAGGTGCTGAAGTCGAACATGACATAAAACACTTTATTACCGGTCAATAATGAGAACCATTAATAAGTGGGAGGGAAATCACCATTGATGTCAATGACTCCCAAGGTACCCCAATACAATCCAACGAATGCGAATAAATGAGTTGAAGTCGAACACTTGATGGAATCTTCCAATTAGGGTCAATGATGTGAACCCACTGTTGAAAGTGAAGAAACCTGCCATTGAGGCATGCAGGCTCTAAGGTACTAAATGATTTCTAAGTATTGTTCCCGAATAATGAGTTGAAGTTGACAGGAAAAGACTCATCACAGGAGGGCCTTGGTGTATCCCCCATCAATGAAATGAAATATTTAATAGATTTGAGGTAGATCACAGTATGAAGTGATTTGAAATTAACATAGGAAAGACCAATATGGTAGAAAATTTATAACTACAGATGGATGACTCGATAGAAGGCTCGTTTAGGTTGGACTTCTCTTTAACATATGAATGACATGACAACAATCTTGGAAACATTGACTCAAGGAGGACACAACATATGGACATGTGGATAATCAAATGAGAGACAAATGGATTTCCCAACCCAGTTACAATGATGAAGGGGGGTGTCATGTTCAAGAGCGACTATTACTACCATTAACATAAATACAGATACAAATTTATTTCCCAATTCCCCCCCCACCATTTCTGGCGAGTTCCTCTTTATTTTTATGCAAGCTTGAGGAGGATAACATATGCTTGTTGATGTAAGCTCATCCTTTGGACAAGTCCTTCAGAGTATTTTTAATGGACCCTAAAAAGGATTGGTTCGGTGCCATGTGGGTCTTTCGATGTTTGTTTAATGAGTCTAAAGAGAGAAAAATCATGGGTTTTTCAATTTTAGAGAGTCTGAAAAACACTTAAAGAGAAATCCATTAGGTCCTTTTTCGTAAATTAATCTGACAAGACCGAAAAAGTGATAATCTACCTCTCATCAGATGTTTTCTTCAAATACTTTTACGAGCATGAAAAGAACAAGGTCGCTCGGAAATCTTTTCATGTTTAGAGAGTCTGAAAAGAGATTAAAGGGAACTCATGGGGGTTCCTTTTTCGTATAACCTTTACGAGCTTGAAAAAGTGATAAAAGTATACTCGGTTACATTATCATTTATTTACGAGCATGAGAATGAACAAAGAATAAGCTCAGATTTTTTTCCTGAAAAACCCTAAAAGGATCTGTACATGCGACAAATGTTTAAAAACAAACCAAAAAACGTATCCTTGTTCCAACGTTTCACTCCTCGATTTTTTTATCTGCAAAAACCAACTACTTGTAAAGTTGTTAGGACTTTAGGGTTTAAATGAAACATATAAAATAATATAAAATACAAATGAAAAAGTGAAAAGATTAAAAAAATGGGTAAAAACCTCATTTCACTATTTTATTTGTCATTTCACCCAAACCTTGCTCCAAAACCCCCTTTTTACCTCGATTTTCAATTGCGGATTGCGAAGGGCACAACTGACCATTTGACGAGCCGTCTCCACAGAATAGGTAATCTTCATTTCCTCCAACTTTCCATGGATAAAAATTTGTTTTTCATTGGTTAAAAATAGACTTTTGGGTTGAGTTTTTGGAGGTACCTGTGCGCGGAGGTTGCCGCAGGTGCCCTATATTAGGCCCTGCAACGATCTAGGATCGTAGCAAGTAGCTCTATAGCTGGCTTGCGACGAATCCACACTGTGTAGATGCCCTGGCCTGTGACGTGTGTAGTCCCAAAAGTTTTTAAAGATGAATTTTCCAATAAAAGTTCTCCAGGTAAGAAAATAATGATGCCAATATCTCTTTATGGTTCCATTGCAGGTTTTCCATGGTCAAAATGTTGGAATGGCGAGAGAGAGAACACAAGGAGGAAGAACACTTTTCCGGGAATGACTCGGGAACGATGATGGCCCTCCGACAATGTGGGTTGTTGAAATTCTTTAAGATCCAGGGTATGAGGGATCAACTAAGACTCCTTGAGTACTTAGTTCACATGTGGGATATGAACGACCAAGATTTTCATGTGGGGGCCCATGTAATCACTATAGATATCGAGGATATATACTTCCTAACAGGACTGTCTCATTGTGGATCATGGGTGACACTGAAAAGTAGCAGGGGTGGTGGTGAGATGATGAACCACTACATCAAACATCATTGTGTGCCAGGAACTGAGAGACATAGTGGAAAGGACGCTATAATATATGTCTGATAATTGCCTCTACGAACCATCCTCTATACCATCACACACATGGAAGGGAGTGCAACTCCCCATATGGCTCTTCAGAGATATTTTCAGTATGCGCTGGAGTGCATGGAGCCCTGAGTTTTCAACTGGTGTGAAGGGGTTCTCAAAAGTATGAAAAACCAACTGACCAAGTGCAGGAGTGGTGGATTGAAACAATTCATATACGGTTCCATTTTGGTATCCTTATTCCTAGAGAGGGTCCCGGTTTTGCGCTTACAGGTAGAGTGGGGTATACCTTCCCCACAGGATCCGAGAATGAAGAGGTGGGTCGACCTCATGGCACGACATGCAACCAGTCCTATCGTTATATATAACGATGTTTTATTCGACTAGTTGAGAGCTTAGATGCTCATGGTTGACGACTATGCATATGTTGGGCTAGACTTCCGTGGAGACTCAGACTTGGCTCTTCCTAAAGGTTCCCAATGGGGGGACATAGGTAAGAATGACATTTTGTTAATATCATGTTTTTGTTATTTTTAAAGATACAAAATGTTTTTTATGTTGTTTATCCGAGGACTAACCAAATGCTCTTTTATGATGCAGACGTGGGACCTTATCATCCTCCAGGTTCATCCCCCATTTAGAGGAGAGGGGGATCCCGTAGTAGGAGTAGTTGCCGCTGACTATGAGATTATAGAGTAGAACTTGGAGGGGCTCACAATGAACATCCCAGATGCCTCTATAGATGACATTCTGAGGCACAATCAGCGCCACACAGTGGGCGTGTCTGCATCTATCGGTCGACTGCTCTGTAGAGTATCATAAACAGTCACATGTTATAGCGCGAAGCATCCTTGATGCTCTATTGTATATGAATCCATGTGCTTCACATTTTTGATATTTTGGTCTTCGGACAAAAACACTTTTTTGTAAAAATTTATTGTTATATATATATGAGGCTTCTACCGGCTTACGTGTTGTATATACAAAATGTGATTGGATTTATAAATGCCTCAAATGTCTGTCTAACACATAATTAGCCAATGCATATGTTAATGTATTTAGACATCTAGGAATGTGTTGATATTCAATGTAATCAAAATGATGCTCCAAGAGGCGAATTCGTAAATATAACCTTAACAAAGTAGTATTTCAAATAGAATAAACGTTACTCAACTATAGTACTACTAAATGTGAATCGAGTCGTACGACAAGATGAATAATTCCAAGTGAAACAACGTCGATCAATAATTTGATGAATTCACTGTATTCCACGATATTGTTAGTTGCATGACCAAGGCAAACACCATGTAGACTAATCAATTCATCTGTAGGTGCATAGATTGCCTAAGCAACAGACGCTAAGTTTTGAGTACTGCGACTAGCGCCATCAGCGAAGCCAATGTAGGGTATTGAAGACACCGACATCTGGAAACCAAGCACAACGCAAGGTAAGCAGCTAAAGGTTGAAACTAGAAACAAAAAATCACACAAAGTATGATACACTAAAAGTACAAGAACTAATGCAAAAATGACTTAAGAATAATACTTCTTTAAGTAAATCCCATTTCTAGGTTCCCTCAAAGGGATTCCATCATAATCCACTAACTCATAATCTCCCTTCTCCAACACTCATTTGACAATGTAAGGACCCCGCCACATGGTCTCGAATTTACCGACCCCTAGAAAATCACGATCTTGCTCGTAAAGAAGAGCTAGATCACCTTAAAAAAAAACATGTGGCTTGACATTCTTGTCATATTGGGATTTAACATGTTTCTTCTGAGTTTCAATAACTAAGGTGGCATTGCGACGGGTTTCGTCTAGTTGCATCAAATAGAAAATAAGCTCCTCTTCAATAGAGGTGTTAGGGAGAAGTTCAGTGACTAGTTTCAAAGATGGTATCTCACATTCAATCGACAAAATAGCTTCGATAACATAAACTAACTGGAAAGGTGTAAATCCCGTGTCAGACTTGACGGATGTCCGATAGGCCCATAATGACAATAAAAAAATCATGTGCCAACTCGTCTTATGAATTCCTATGATCCGTCGAAGCATAGTAATAAGGAATTTGTTAATCGCTTCAACTTGGCGATTGGCCTGTGGATAATAGGGGGTTGGGTTTTCATGGCGAAGACCCAACTTTTCAATAAGTTCGGACATCATAAAATTTGGAAAATGACTACTGTGATTAGTAACGATGGCTTGAGGGACACCGAACTGAGTAATGATATGATTGAATATGAACAATGCTACAGTTTTCCCGGTGTTATCGAATGTAAGCATCGCTTCGACCCATTTAGTGAAATAATCCACAACTACAATGATGTATCCATGGCCCCCAACCAAATGAGGGTTACATGTCATGAATTCAATGCCCCATTTGGTGAATGGACCAATAGAAACTACAGGGTGTAAAGGAGCAGGATGAGATCTTATCTTGTTATTATAATTTTGGCAAGCATGGCATTTCTGGACGACAGTAATGGAGTCCTTAAACAAAGAAGGCCAAGAATACCCTGCTCATAAGATCTTTTGGGCAGTGGCATACCCAGACATATGACCGCCACATGATCCAGAGTGACAGTCATTCAAATATTTCTCAGCTTCATCGTAGGTGAGACATCGTCAAAATATAGAATCGATACCACGACGGTAAAGGGTATCACCGAGGATAATGTATTGACGGTATTGATACCGTATACGATGATGATATGTACTAGATAGATCAGGCCGAAAAGTTTGAGTCTGGAGATAGATGATGATATATACGTACCATACGCCATCAGAATTGATCAGAAAAAGGGATTCGTCAGGCAAGGAATCCTCTGCCACATTTTTTGTCTCAATAGAGGGAAGATCACATATCAGTTCGTAAAAAAAATAAAAATTCTTGGACTCAGGGCGTTCAAAATCCAAGTCAAACTTCTGGAGAATAACTATCCATTTGGAGTACTTTCCCCCTAACAATTGTCGAGTAAGGATATGTTGCATGGGGTTGCAATCAGAAATAATAGTGGTTCTGCATAATAAGATAGAATGACGAAAACATTGGACAACCTGAACAACTGCTAAGGCCAGTTTCTCCACATGTAAGTATTTGGTTTCGGTAGTCATGAGACTCTGAATTAAATAGTATATCACATGCTCATCATGTGAATCATCCTCTTGGACTAATACCATAGCAATGGTAGAGTCCGAAGCAACTAAGTAGAGGAAGTAATCTCGGCTATAGTTAGGGGGAAACAATAATGGTGTACGGGTTAAGGAAAGTTTCAAAGCTTCAAAGGATTTGTTTTTAGTGTCGTCCCATACAAACTCGTAACCTTTCTTAAGTAGCCAAGTGAATCCTTTCGTCAGTTCAGTGTAATTGGGGATGAATCGTCGTAAATTTTTTTCCTTCCCTTGCAAAATTTGGAGCTGCCGTAGTGTGGAAGGAGGAGGGAGATTAAGAATCACCTCAACCTTCAAGGGGTCTACTCGAATCCCATGGATCGACACAATAAAATCGAGAAGTCGGCCAGACTTCACAGAAAAAACACATTTTGGTGGGTTCAAATGTATGCGATAGTACCGACAACGTAGGAAAATGGCCCGTAAATGTGCCGGGTGATCTTGACGACGCATGGAATGCACCGGTAGATCGTCGAGATACGGTTGTACCATGTGTTTAATATCATGAAAAGCATAAGACATAGCACGCTAGAAGGTCGCACCAGCATTATTTAGACCAAAAGGTAACTTCTGGTAGGCAAAGGTTCCCCAAGGGAAAATAAAAGCAGTCTTGTGTTGATCCACTGGTAAAATATTAATTTGATTATAGCCGGAGAAACCGTCCATCAAGGAGAAGATTTCACTCCTGGCACAGTCGTCAATGATCTGGTCGACGAAAGGGGTTGGATAATTGTTTTTAGGACAATATTTATTTATGTCCCTATAATCTACACAGACATGGATCATACCTTGTTTTTTATTTACCGAAACAAGATTGGATACCCAATCGGTCAAAGCCACAGGATAGACAAAGCCAACTTTAAGAAGTTTTTCAACTTCAAGCTTGATAGCAACAACTTTACGTGGATGCATTGGGCGAAGTCTATGCTAGACAGGTTTAGCGTCCGGATATGTCTTAATCTCATGCACAATGATATCAGGATCAATACCTGGAATTTCTTCATAACTCCAGGTGAAAACATCACAAAATTCCTGGAAAAGGGCTTTATAAGTGTGGACTTCATCAGTAGAACATGAGGCCCCAATATGAACATTTTCCACAACTCTGGGTTTAATCGATATATCAATGGGAATGGTAGGTGAAATGTTACTCAATTTTCCTTCATACAACACATCATGTATTGACTCAGGAACATAAGAAATAACAACAACGGTCGACGGAGTCGAAACCCGTTGGTAGCTCTCTATGGTGTCACATTCTAGGAAGAGAATAGAACGATGATACCCATCATCCCATGGAGTATCTTCTATGGACATGACTAATATGATCATCTGATCAGTAGGAAAGATCACATGAAATAGATCAGGAGATGTATCATAAAGAGAAGGAGGAGAGGGGGTTGTCGATTGAATCGCTTGATAAGCGGATTCCATCGGACTTAAAGGCATTTGGTCATCACAACGAGGATACTCACCAGGGCTAGGTGCTATCCATGGGTCATATGATGCAAGGGTTTCATGAGAAGCGGTTGAAATCATGTTAATAGAGGAGAAAAAAGGAGGTGGAATATCGTGTGGTGGGATGGGAAATGTGCCCATCAAATTTGAATCTTTCAAAAGACCCACACCGAAATTATCATAACCGGGAGGTGTTTTTGAGATAAATGACACGTTGCTAGTACGAGAATCATAATTAAAGAAGGCTAGTTGGTTGACAGTAATGACCTTTCCTTGGTGTGGGAATCGTAACACACGGAAAAAGGTAGACACAACTGCATGCATGGAATCGATCCATCTACGTCCCAGTAAAAGGTTATAATCAAGAGGTGCATTGAATACCTCAACCTCGACATTGACCGATTTACCTTCCAACGTAATAGACAATCAGGGAAGAACACCATGGGGTTTAAAACCTGTACCATTGAAGGCCTTAAGTGTATTGTGTGATTCGGTGAGGGTAGGAGAGCCAATAGATTTCCAACAAGTAACAGACATAATGCTAGTCGAGGCTCCTTCATCAATAATGGTTCTACAAATATTCTTGTGTTCAACAACAACTTGGATCTGAAATGCTAACTGAGGAGGAAGCCTTGGAATGTGATATTCCAAGCCAAAGATTATTAAATTAGTATCCATGGGATCAATTCCATGAATGGCCTTTAATAGCGCCTTCCGTTGAACGGGACAACTTTGAAGGAATTTGAGAGTTGACATCGCAGAGGGTGATTGCACAAGGTCTTCTACAATACTTTAGTTTTGGGCAGCACGTACGTGAGGATTGAATGTAGAATTTTGAACAACGCCCTTGGGAGGAGGGCGAAGAACTGTATCGAGACCTGGTCATTCGATATGAAGAGGACCGTTTGGAGGTGAAGTTGGAGGATAAGTTTGAACCAACGAAGGTGGTATATCATCAACTTTCTCTTTTGAAGAAGAGTAATCTTTGGCCCGAGTTGCGACTGCAACTTCATTCTTTTTAGAGTCACCAATACACATAAGGACATAAGAAGTGGTAGAAGGAGAGTGTTGGTCATGAATGACCAATTGGGCCTGCTGCCGAGAAGGGAAAGGTTGTGACAGAATGACAGGTGTAGGAGGATTCTCGGTCCCTTAGAGGAACTTAGTGACCTCAACATGTCATGGACAATCTTTCGTGTAGTGATTATGTAACACCCCAGGTTTTGAACCCCCATTTCAAATAATGTATTGTTATAATGCTGAGAGGCCAGAGTGCCCAAACAATTATTAAAGGGATAGTATGCCCAAGAAATGTAATGTTTTGATCATTATTAATAATAAATACATCGCTGGCCTCTAGAAGGACAAGGACTAGAGTTATAGGGGGCTATGATTCCACAAGAGAGGGGGCTTGAGGGGATAAGTGTTTATTCCTATTTTAATTACCCTTTTTTATAAGGGAGGGGATCGGTTATGTGAGCTTCTCGGGGAAGGCTAGGAGGTTCTTTATTTCCCCACGAAGTTACTTAAACCCACCTCTAGTCTGATGGGGGGGTTTGAATGATGGCTTGTTCGTTGATTTCCTGTACGTCCATTCATTTTTCCTCACGCACTTTCATGCACCCATTTTACCCATCCATTGATACATCCTCATCCACATCTTAGCTCGGGAAAGGGAACCAAACTGCTGAAGAATTAGCCACGGTATAGTTGGCTGTAATGGTCGCTGGTGTGATCCAGTCATGACTTGAGGTCTGCATGTCTGAGATGCATTGGCCTGTGACCAATGTTGTCCACAACTGCGAGTCCTGAGAGTTCCAACATTGAAATTTTGAACCAGTTGCACTAGAGGATCAAATAAGGAGAAGGACTGCCTGAGGGACTGTGTGGCAGAGAAAGGTGGAGGTCCGTTCTCTCGGGTGGTGCACACTAGGTACAAGAGAGATAGGAACTTGGATTTCTGTGAGTGCTAGGAAGCCTGTGAGATCTTGGGTGCTGACTGGTTTGGGAAGCCAAGTAACACTCTGGAACCGTCCTTATGGATTCATAGCCCTGGCTTGGGGGTGACGTTACTGTTGAGATTTGGAATAGTAGTGTCTATGGTTGGGTTGAACATCCTTGGTCTGCATCCAGTTGGTGTCATGTTTCATAAAGATAAGTGCTCTCTGTTGTGATATTATTATTTGTGTATGAATCTATTTCTCTATGTATGTTAATTATCGTTTAATTGAATCTTTAGAATATGCATGCTTGCTAGTTATTGTTGTGCATGTCTTTAGATCTTTTGTTTTATGCATCCTTATATTTTGAAAAGGTATCAGTAAGAGAAATAAGTCCAAGGGTGGGTTTGCAGGTAGCATACCTCGTCCTGTGGATGGCTGGGGATGTTACAGTTTGGTATCATAGCTTCTAGTTGAAACACCAGGCTGGTATGGGTCGGGTCTGTTGGTCAGGGTCTCGTGGTCGAGATCGAACTCTGACCGTGAAGTTGAAAATATCAGGAGGAATGGCATTGCAGAATCTACACAAGAGTTAGATTGTCAACGATCAGTTGTAAGGGGTTCCAAGGATCATGATTGTCCCCTTTGAATTCGGGAGCGATCGCCACAGTAGGATCAAGGGAGATCTAGGATTGTTGAATCGGAGGATAGGTGAACAGGGGTCATCCAATGAAAAATAAGCAAGGGATTAGGTCATGACCATCAGATCCCATTGGAGAGAGAGATCCATGGCCAATAGGCATTGCAGGGAACCGAGTTGCATGGGAGTTAATTTTCCAAGGCAGTCCCGCAATCCAAACCACGGTTTCACCGAGGGGTTACGTGATAGCATCAAGAGTATTGCAAGGTGAAAAGTGGATTACTCCAAATTGCCGATGCGCGCCCCCACAAATTGAAAGGCAGGCAGTGATGTGACATGATAATACTCGAGCGACGAACCTCCGAAGAGCCGAAGTAGCCTGAGAACCGTCGATCTGCAGGAGGACATGCGTCAACCGATCGTGTTCTCTGGATAAAACGCTTCGGTAAAAAGGGAGTGAGGAGGGGGTTTGAAGTTTGAGACTTACGAAACCCGAAGACCCAAAAGGATCTTAGCGATTTATCTTCCATGAGCCACGCGTCACCAGATCCATGGCTTCGGATAAAAACCAGTGGGGCCAGATAAGGTTCGAGTTTGAGATTTCCAAAGCCCGGAGTCCCGAAGGAATCGTATCCATCGATCCACGGGAGACACGCGTCAGAATATCCCGAGCTTCAGATAAAAAAAATTTCAAAAAAAAAAAGGTTAAGGTTTGAGATCTCCAAATTTCGGAGCCTCGAAGTAAAATATAACTATCAGATTAAGGAGGACACATGGTGCAGATCCGTGAACTCCAGGTGAAGACCCATAGTGAATCTTGATCATCCGATCCAGGAGGACACGTGGCGACAGATTGTCCGGTTCGAGAATTCAGAGTTCGAGAGAAATGGAAGTGTGCTAGTATGAAAACTCCCGAAGTCCCGAAGCCCGAAGAGATGAAGTGATGGGGCACGATGATGTCACCTAGAGGTGATGTGGACCCCAAAATTCTGAAGTGACATGGCTAGCGGATGTCACTTGGGATGACGTGGACACATGGGATGTGTGCCACATGTCAGTAAGTTTTGAGCATTTGGAGTGTGGAAAAGTCAGTTAGAATGTGACAAGTGGCACCCACCTGATTTGGCCATTTTCCTCTTCCAGTATTTCACCATGTGGTGACATATCGTGCAGTCCAGATAGTAGGAACTCCAGAGGGGAAAGACGTGATAGGCTATGTTGGGTTGAAAACTACCGAAGGCCCAAAGTTTGGAGTACATATCAATCGTTTATTCCAAAAGACACACGTCGAAGGATCATTGACTTTGGGTGAAAGCACCCCGGGAGAAAGTGTAGGAGGGAAGTTTGAAACTTTCAAAGCCCGAAAATCTGAAGCGATTCACAACAGATGATTTGTGGGAGGACATACTTCGGGAAGTCATGAACTTCAGGTAAAAAGAGTTCCTAGAGGAGGCAAGCGAGGAAGTTGAGACTCCCGAAGCGTGGAGTCCCAAAGAAAATCCCTATCGTTGATCGTGAAAGAGGACGAGGATCGTTGATCTAGTCCTGGTTGGAAGTTCTGAAGTCCCAAAGATCTGGACCAACACTTTTTCAGCTAAGCACAGTTTCATGGTCGTGGTAATATGCAGACTGAGAGCTAAGGGAAGGAGGGCTAAGGGCTGAATTGGTTGTCCTCGAGACAGAAAAGTGCTAAGGAAGGATTTAGTCACGGTTCTAGTCGTGGTCACTTGGGAAGGTGGTTGGAAGGAAGTGCCTGCGCAAGATGAAATTCTGTGTCAGCCAAGGATAACAGGACACTGTTGTTTTCAGAGAATGGGGATATGATTTCCATGAACAAAAAATAAAGAGATCTGTAGCATGGTTTGGCAATTTTGTTGATCATATGTGTAATTCTAACGAAATGGTTGCTTGCACATTTTGCAGAATTAAGAGGCTTAAGAACATCAGTTCATGATGCGTATTGAGGAAATGGAAGAAGGCGAGGGAGCCTCCAGTCATGATAAGGAGGGTGAAGGATAGAATACCAGATTTGGTAATGCAGAGACAGAGTCCAACGGATGTAAGGGAAAATGAGAGAAGGAAATGTTAATAGAAACTGTAAGAATCCTAAAGATGGAAGTGAAAAGCTACAAAGCATACAATGAGAGACTGATGAGAGAGAAAAGTTAGATAAATGCTCGAGTGTTGCAGAGGCAAACAAAGAAGGGATCAAACTCAAGAAAAGAGGAAGGAGGCAAGTGTCATGAAAGAAGAGATGCTCGTGGAAGAGATGGTTATTCCAGAAGTGCTAGCAGAGCTCATGGAGACCACTCACCTCCTTACTCATAAATAATGTTTGATGCATCGGATGATCCCGTAAGCAGCCCAGAGGTGTCTCTTGGTAGAAAACAAAGAAGGAAACAAGAGGTAGATAGTTTGCAAGGAGAGCTAAGGAAGCTCAAGCCACCTTCCTTCGATGGTGAAAGGGAAAGGGAAGATGATGTTGAAGCATGGTTGCTCGGGCTCAGGAGATATTTTCAGTTGCATAACTATTCATCAAACCTGGAAGCCAGGATTGCCACCTACCATTTACATGGGAAAGATGCAATGTGGTGGGATCAACTGAAGCAAGTGGAACATGTTAATGAAAGTAGGATCACTTCGAAACAATTCAAGAAGTACTTCCAGAAGGAGTACCTCTCAGAGCATTTCTATGACAAGAAAATGAAGGAGTTCTTTGAACTCAGGTTGGGAAGCATGACTATGGTAGAGTACGAGAATAATTTCTTGGGATTGTTAAAGTATATCAAGTTCATTGGTGATGAGAAAGTGAAAATACAAATATTTCTAAGTGGATTTCCAGCCTTTTATAAGGAAAAGATCAAGTATGATGAACCTAGGACCTTGACTAAGGCCATCAGGAAGGCTAAATACCTGTATGAGCAAGGCCAGGGAAGAGAATATCTGCGAAAATGTTGGAAGGACAAGAAGAATGAGAAGTCCGATCAGAGGAGGAAAGGATTGAAACCCTCCTTCAATAGGAGCGAGCCTAATAGAAATCATCAAGATCAATATGCTAAGGGGGGATTCAAGAAATAAGATTCCTTGGGAAAAAGGGGAAGACCACCAATCCAATGTTGGGGAAGAAAAGAAGATCACCTGTACAAGGATTTCCCACATAGAAAGGACAGAGTGAAGAATATACACAACATCCAAGAGGCTACAACAGTCGGAGATATGGGAAGAATCTATGCAGCTTTAAATGATCGACAAGCAGAGTACCAATCCAATATGATCGAGGTGGAAGGTAAGATCATAAATCAGCCTGTTGCTATTTTGATTGATTCAGGAGTAATTCATTGCTACATTGATCCTAAGATAGTGGATAGATTACATTTGGAGAAAAGTGAACTTGGAAAAGCAATTTTGGTTCAGTTAGCTACTGGAACCAAAAGAAGAATCCATGATATGGTCATAAGTTGTTCCATAAGTCTTAATGGCATCAATACTAGTATGGATCTAAATATCATACCATTGGGGTCTTATGATATTCTGATTGGAATGAATTGGTTGGAAAAACATCATGTTGTCCTAGATTGTCATAACAAGACATTTACACGTCTTGATGGAAATGGAAAGCAGAGCACTGTGAAAGGAGTTCCAAGACCCATCTCTATAAGGGATATTTTGGCCTTACAGCTGAAAAGATGTTTTAGAAAAAGATGTCAACTATATGCAGCTCATGTGGAAGAGCTAGTTGATACAAAGGGGCCAAGCCTTGAAGATTTCTCGTTGCTACAGGAATTTGAAGATGTATTCCAAGAAATACCCGGATTGCCACCAAGAAGGGAGATAGATTTCTCAATTGATTTAGTGCCAGGAGCTACCTCGATGTCAAAAAAACCTTACAGAATGAGCACACCAGAGTTAAAATAATTACAAATGCAGTTGGAAGTATTGTTGAAGAAAGGGTACATACGTCCAAGTGTTTCACCTTATGGAGCACCATTACTTTTTGTTAAAAAGAAGGATGGAACCTTGAGGCTGCGTATTGACTTACGATAGCTGAAAAAGTACACTATAAATAACAAGTATCATCTACCCTGAATTGATGACCTCTTTGACCAACTAAGAGGAGAAAATATATTTTCAAAGATTGACATGAGGGCAAAGTACCATCGGGTAAGAATCAAGGAAGACGACATTCATAAGACAACCTTTAGGACCAGGTATGGGCATTATGAATTTGTAGTGGTGCCATTTGTACTGACCAATGCACCGGCTGTCTTCATGTGCTTAATGAATGGCATATTCAAAAATTATTTGGACAAGTTTGTCATAGTATTCCTGGATGACATACTTATCTACTCTAAGTCTGAAGAGGAGAATGAACATCACTTAAGACTAGTATTGCAAGTACTGAGAGAACATTAGTTGTATGCCAGGTTGAGTAAGTGTTCTTTTTATCAAAAGCAGATCCATTACTTGGGATGCATTATTTCAGAGTAGGGCATAGAAGTAGATCCAGAGAAGATCGAAGCCATTAGAGGATGAACAACACCCAGAAATGTGTCAGGCGTTATATATTTTATGGGATTAGCTGGTTACTACAGAAGGTTCATAGTAGGGTTCTCTAAGATTTCTCATCCCATCACTTCTTTGCAAAAGAAGGGAACTAAATTTGAATGGACACTCAAGTGTGAAAATAATTTTAATCTGTTGAAGGAATTACTTACTAGTGTGTTTGTCTTAAAGATTGCTAACCCAAATGAAAGTTTTGTGGTATGTACAAACGCTTGTAAGGAAGGACTTGGGGGAGTCCTCACACAAAATGGACACATCATTAGATATGAGTCCAGAAATCTTAAGGAAAATGAGAGGAACTATGCCACACATGACTTGGAAATTGATGCCATTGTTCACGCCTTGAGGATGTGGAGGCATTATCTCATGGGGAAGAAATTTGAATTAAGAACAGACCACATTGGCCTGAAGTATCTTTTTGAACAACCGACCTTGAATGCCAGACAAACGATATGGCTGGAATTTTTAAGCGAATATGACTTTGATATCAAGCATATCAAGGGAAAGGAGAATAAATTTGTCGATGCACTTATTAGGAGAGTGCATCTCATGCATGCTACTACTGTTAGTATGCAGACTTGAAGAGCATTATTTTAGATGGTATTGTTACAGATCAACATTACCTACAGGTAAAGGAAAACTTACAACAAGGAGATGTAAAACATAAAATAAAGGAGTATGAGATAAAGGAAGATGGATTACTCATGCATAAGAATAGAATCTATGTTCCTAGTTCCGGAGAATTGAGGAATTTGGTACTAAAGGAAATGCATGATGTTCCTTATGCCGGACATCCCGGTTACCAGAAAAAAATTACAGCAGTAAGAAGCCAATTCTTTTGGTCGGGAATGAAGAAGGATGTTGTTGATTACATCGCTTGATGTATGGAATGTCAGAAGGTGAAGGCTGAGCATAGGCATCTAGCGGGTTTGCTGCAACCATTTCCAATCCCAAAGAGGAAATGGGAAGTGATCACAATGGATTTCATCACAATATTACCCAAAATGAATAAGCAACATGATTCCATCATGGTGGTGGTTGACAAATTAACAAAGGATGCTCATTTTGTGCATGTGAAGACAACGCATACAACGACTAATATTACAGAAATTTTCATGAAGGAAATTGTTAGGTTGCATGGGATACCTAGGACAATCGTCTCGGACAGAGATACGAAGTTTACCTCCAATTTCTGGAGAGGATTGTTTAAAGGATTTGGCACAAATCTAAACTTTAGCACAACATATAATCCCAAGACAGCTAGGTAAACAGAGAGAGTCAATCGAATAATTGAAGACATGCTGAGAATTTATGTGATGGATAAGCCATCTAAGTGGGAAGATTACTTACACTTGGTTGAGTTTGCATATAATAATTGGGTATCAAGCTTCATTGAGAATGATCCCATTTTAAGCCTTGTATGGTAGGAAATGCAATACTCTAGTGAGCTTGGACAACCCAGTAGATAGAGTGGTACTTGGGCTGGAGTTGCTTAAGGACATGGAAGACCAGGTGGTTAAGATCAAGCAGAATTTAAAGGCAGCTCAAGATAGATAGAAATTTTATAGAGTAAAAAACAAGACAGTTAGAGAATTTAAAGTAGGGAAGCATGTACTTTTGAAAGTGAAGCCCAAGAAAACCTCTTTGAAATTGGGTAGTTGTACCAAGCTGGCAGCGAGATTCTGTGGTCCATTTGAAATATTGGATAGAATAGGGCCAATTTCATACATGCTTGCATTGCATGCTTCCATGAATGTGCATAATGTATTTCATGTATCTTTACTAAAGAAATATGTACATGATCCTAACCATGTTATTGATTGGCATCTGATTCAGGTAGAGACGGAAGGAGACTTTCAGGTTCAGCTAGTGCAAATATTGGAAAGAAAGGTCAAAATGCTCTAGAATCGAGTTATAGAGCTGGTAAAAGTTCAGTGGACCTGCTACGGTCCTAAAGATGCTACCTGGGAGCATGAATATTTCATGCGGGTAGAGTACCCACAGCTTTTTGAATAAATTTGAGGTTTTGATCTCTATTTTGTATATGCACTGAGGACAGTGCCAAAATAAGGGGGAGGGGATGTAACACCCTAGGTTTTGAACCCCCATTTTAAATAATGTATTGTTACAATGCTGAGAGGCCAGAGTGCCCAAAAAATTATTAAAGGTCCAGTATGCCCAAGAAATGTAATGTTTTGATCATTATTAATAATAAATACATCGTTGGCTGCTAGACGGACAAGGACTAGAGTTATAGGGGGCTATGATTCCATAAGAGAGGGGGCTTGAGGGGCTAAGTGTTTATTCCTATTTTAATTACCCTTTTGTCTAAGTGAGGGGATTGGTTATGTGAGCTTCTT
Source organism: Picea sitchensis (assembly GCA_010110895.2). Classification (NCBI taxonomy): domain Eukaryota; kingdom Viridiplantae; phylum Streptophyta; class Pinopsida; order Pinales; family Pinaceae; genus Picea; species Picea sitchensis. Next base: position 48,320 of record SNQJ01S0001943.1, on the reverse strand, counting down.
GGAGAAGGCCAGGAGGTTCTTAATTTCCCCATGAAGTTACTTAAACCTGCCTCTGGTGTGATGGGGGGTTTGGAATGATGGCTTGTTCATTGATTTCCTGTACGTCCATTCATTTTTCGTCACACACTTTCATGCACCCATTTTACCCATCTATTGATCCATCCTCATCCATGTCTTAGCTCAGGAAAGGGAACCAAACTGCTGAAGAATTAGCCATGGTATAGTTGGCTGTAATGGTCGCTGGTGTGATCCAACCATGACTTGAGGCCTGCATGTCTGAGATGTGTTGGCTTGTGACCAGGATTGTCCACAGCTGCAAGTCCTGAGAGTTCCAACATTGAAATTCCAAACAAGTTGTTACACATTATTTTCTTCACCCTTATGGCCGTTAATGATGCAAAACTATATGTTGCCTTCAGAGGGGTCAGTGGCCTGAATTCCTGAAGAAAGAAGGGAGAAGAAATTTTACTGAGAGAAGAAGTTGTATTTTCCTTTGCAAAAACCCTATTAAAAAGGATTTCCGCAGGCTGCTCTATAAACAGGGTGCAGAAATGCCTGATTTCCACAGGCTTTTCTAAAGCTAGACTGCAAAGTTTCCGCAGGTTGCACTATAGCTAGGGTGCGGAAATTCCTGTACATGGGAAAAACGAGCATCTTAATGATGCTTCTAGAAGGAGAATATTCTATGGTGAGGTGGCCTCCGAACGGTTTGGATCTTACTCTCTTTCATGATTTAGTGGGATCATCCTAACCTCCTCACCTTACCCTCTTCAACTTATAAAAGGAGAGGAGCTCTCATTGAAAAAGTTAGATTGGATTGTTATTGAGTTTTGTAGCTTGGAGTTTTTGAGCCTATGTTGGCTTTGAGCTTTGCTTTGTCAAGATAGATTGTGAGTAGCTATTAGATCCATGGTCTCAGAATCCTTGGAGAAAGAAGTGTGTGGGAAGCAATGAACTGTTGGAAGGAACCTGACAACATCAAGGAATCTGGTTGTATCTTTCTTCCACATTCTTTAATACACATATACTTTTATTTCCTATATGAAGATTGTTTGTTCATATTGTATGATTCCTTGATCACGTACATAGTTTCATATCAAATAGACTCTGTTATTCTTGTCTTCGTTGGCTTGTGTTTATTTGCAGATATTTCTCCATAAGCCTCACCATGGAGCTTGGATTGCATTGGCGAAGTCAGATCTTCGATATTTAAAAGGTATGTTCTAGATCCATTTATCACTTTTTAATTTAAATCTAACGAAAGAGTAGTGTACTGTCTTGTTTTGTAGTGAAGCTAGGGGGATTGATTTGTGTCCGCACTTAACAATTAGCCCGATAACAAAATTGGCGACTATACTGGGGAACATATTGTTTTCCTACTTTGTCTTTATTTCTTGCTTTGATTGACTGGGTTCTGTTTTCTGACTCTCTGGGGGATCCATCCAACCTCTCTGGATCTGAAAGTTCTTTTAGACTCTTTCTCCGTTTTCTAATTTTCCTTTGTTTATAGGCATTTCTGCACTGTATCCCATATGTAGCCTGCGAGAACTTTAGATTGCCGCACCTTGACTCTTTAGACCAGTGCAGAATCTCCACACCCTACCCATGTCTATCCTGCAGAAACCTCAAATCGCCTCACTGTACCTTACTGCTGGGTTGCGACGTCTCTTGTAGAATTTTTCGGATTAATTATTTTTGTCTTCTGTTACCCAGTTTTGCTTTGATCACCTGGGATGAACTTTTGGAGCCTGTATTTGACTGTTTACAGTCTGCTTGACAATTTTTGAGCTTCTTTTAGCCACCTTTGCTTTGTTTTCTTTTGAAATATTTGGTCTCTTGCTTTGAGTGTCTTTCAATTACAAAGCATTGTTTTTCTTTAGAATTGTTTGGTGAAATAACTTCTTTTTCTTTTATTGAATAGTTCGTGTTAAAAGATAAAATTGTTTGGGTTGCTTTGTTTCATGTCAATTTTCTATTTCTTTTAGCTATCTTTGAAGCAAAAGATTTTAATTTCTTTCTTTGCATTAGATTGGGGGCATCCTTGCATTTGAAGTAGTGAAATTGCATGATTTTTGGCATTTTTTGGTCTTGAATTCTGAAAATTTCCCCCCCTCATGGCCGGGGGGGGGGCAAGAATCGTGTATTGGTGTACAGTCTCTTTTGCTCATTTCTTGAAATTCTTGATATTGATGAGTTTAGTAAAATTTTGGGACATTGTACATTTGGGAATGATAAATGTTTTCTCCTTCTCATAGCATAGCTTTCATCGAAATGAAAAGATTGTATCTTCATCTCTTTTCATAACTTTCGAGTCGGTCAAAACACCATATTGTCCACACCATCTTCCTTTTGAGTAACAACAACCTTAAAAATAAAGCTCTTATAAAAATTGATTAGACATTTTTATATTTTCTGGTAGAAAACCTACATTAGCTTAGGGTGTAGGGCTTTGGAATAGGTGTGAAAGATAACTTTCCAAAGCTGCAAACAAACATAGAATATTGAGTTAGGGAGAATTCAAATCCAATTGATACATTTTGTCCTGGGAAGCCCTTGTCACACAAGGGTCAAACCTGAGGTCGCATTAAGACTAGCAGATTTACTCACCCTGCTTTGTTGGTCTTGGTGTAGAGATTGTGCGTATTATGGGGGTCACTTGAAGGTATACCCACAATTATGAGTGGAAGATTTTCGAGTTGATTTCGGGCTAGATACCCTGCCTTTACGAGTGGATCGGATTGTTGACTATTTCCCCAGGCATCACTGTTGTACTTGGTAACCTTAGTAGCCTATCTCTTTAGGGTCTTACATGAGGTGACTGTGGAGGGGCAAGTCTTTACAGTACCTGGAATCGACGTTGGCCAAACTCAATCGGGATCCTTGGAGGGTATATGTACGATTTTGTGTGGGAGCTTGCACCAAGGCATAAGTCCATTAATAAGGTCATCAACGTAAATTTTCCACCCGCTCTATCTCAACCCCTTCTTGTATTATTCTCATGACATTGGATTTCATCACCAACTAGTGTGTTCATTGTAAGAAGGTTTTGTTTGCTTGTTTTCTTCCTAGGTTTTTAGTGTGTGCTGTTTGTTTTCCCTAGTGGACTCTAGGTTGGATTTGTTTTCAATGGCGTCACTTCCCAGAATGACCAATGAGGGAACCCCTTTACTAGGGGAACCTTTTGTTTTTCCTTCTTACGAAAACATTGGTCCTCCTCACATCGCTACTTTGAGCCTTTTAGGTCTCACAATTGGATTACCAGTATGGTTGTTTTTCACTCACGCAATCTTGAATGCAACTAGTGATTCTGTTATAAGCACTCCCCCCCAAGAACATCAACCTCATGTTGATCCTTCACCTTCTTCACCAGTAAGATCTTCTTCGTCTTCTTCACTTGCAAGGTCCTCTTCTGTTTCATCTTCTTTGCCGAGTGAAAGCTCTGTAGCTAGTAACCCAGTGGATAAGAAGAAGAAGAAAAGGAAGAATAAGAAGAAGAAAAATAAACAAGGGTCTAAGATTCCAACCACTTCCAGACATGTTGGAAAGAAACCAGTTACTGTTAGTCGTGCTGGGAGTGTTGATGATGCCAAGATCACCCAAACAACCCGTAAGCCCAAGTACCCTTGCAGGATTTGTAAGGGTAGCCATCTTCTTAAGGATTTCCCTGGTCTATCCAAGGTCATAGAGGCATGGTCTACAACTCCTTTCTAGTCCACATTGTCGACCTCTAAACAACATGTTGATGACCTCCCATCAACTAGTCAATATACCATTGGGAAGAAGAAAAGTAGAGTCAAGTTATCGTGTATGTTGTGCAAGGGAAGTCATATAACTCACCTTTGCCCTCATATGGACGAAGCCTCGAAATTGCTGGAAGACATTACTGTTTCACAATCCCAACTTCGAGCTATTTATTGCAAGCTTACTATCGACCCACCTGTAGTTGATGGAATGATCAATCCGGTCCCTTCGTCGATCAATCCGGTTGATCATGCAGTCAATATGGTCACGTCCTTAGTTGAACCAGTTGACAAAGTGGTCACTCTGATTCCATCCTTGGTTGACCCCACTCTCTCGTTAGAGAGTGCAACCCAAGAAGTCGATCTGTTTCCACCCGTCGACACCATTCTCCCCTTGGAGAATGCCACCCAAGTGGTCGATCTAATCTCGTCATTGGTCGATCCTACTCTCTCGCTCGAGAGTAAATCCGATACTGCTCACATTTTTCTCATTGATATAGAGTCTACTGTAATGGGGGACATTCCTCCTCCTCCTGTGCAGCCCCCTCCGAGTAATGAGGCCATCCTTTTTTATTCGAGTTTGCTAACTAGACCTCGTCTTCCCTCTCACATTCCTTTCCAGATTACAGTACAGGTTTGTGGTCGGGACGTTCTTCAAATGCTGATAGATGAAGGTATGTCTATTAGTACTTTGTCCTCTATTGCTTGGCAGGATTTGGGTTGTCCTCAACTTGTGTCGGTTACCCAGACTATGTTTGTGTTTAACATAAGAACCAGTCATCATTTAGGGATCCTTCCTCAATGTCCCATAACTTTGGGAGGGAAAACTGTCTTTATTGATGTCATGGTAGTCCAAGACCCCTTGGATTTCTATTTACTCCTTGGGCAAGATTATGTCTATACTATGAAAGCTATTGTGTCCACTCTTTTTCATGTGATATTGTTCCCTCACGATGGAAGAATTGTGACTATTGATCAACTTTTGTTTGTTGGTCCATACTTGACCATCGACTCAATGACTTCCCTAAACGGTTCGTATGTGCAGATGGTATCGCCCTTGCCATAGGTCAATTATGTGGCATTGTCTCCCATGCCTTCAGCTGCCAATGAAGATGAGCCTCTTGCTGTAAGCTCAGTCTCTTATGACTTGGATCTGGTAGTTGACATGGTGATCTCTTTGGTAGGACTATTGGAGCCTGACCTCCTTACCCCTATTGTGACCCTCGACAAGTGTTCCTTCCAGAGTGTGTTTCTTCCATCCAGTGAAGATCTCTTGGAGGCCATGACCGAGTTTTGTCCCCTGACATGGTGTCCTTCCAGAGCATTGTCCTCTTGGAAGCCATGATCAAGAAGAGAGCACTGAGCATGGTTATCTGATTCCAAGCTCATTAAAAAAATGAAACCATCTTTGAGCATGGTTTTCTGATTTGAAGCTCATTAAAAAATGAAACCATCTTTGAGCATAGTTCTTGTTTCTGTGTCAAGCTCGTTAAAAAATGAAACAGAGGTCTGGGGATTGAATCTGGATTCAGGAGCATAGTTCTTTTCCTGTGTCAAGATTGTTAAAAAATGAAACAACTTCCCCCTCTCCGTTTGAGTCAAGTCCATCGTCTAGTATTTGAATCTTAATTTCCTCCGCCTTTGCAGTTGGACGAAACGAAGCTTGGGGGGAATTTGATTCCAGCCTCTGGAATTCATGATGAAATTAAATCCGCTAGTTTTAAGTTGGGGGCTAAGTACCAATCATCCTTGTGTTATGCATTGGGAAGACCAAGCATAGTTTTCTATGGTTCAAGCTTGTGTAAAAATGAAACCACCTACCTCAAGCATAGTTTCCTCTGGTTCAAGCTTGTGTAAAAATGAAATCAGGTCCAAGCATAGTTTTGGCTAGTTTTAAGCTTGTGTAAAAAATAAAATCTATCCCAAGCATAGTTTTGTTTTGTTTTAAGCTTTTGTAAAAATGAAAACAATATTGAGCTTAGTCTTTGTTCTTTCTCGTGATCGTAAATACCTGAGAATGTAACTGAGTAAAATTTTATCACTTTTTTGGACTCGTAAAGGTTATACGAAAAAGGAACCCACTGGAGTTCCCTTTAAGCTCTTTTAAGACTCTCTAAACATGAAAAGATTGTCGAGCGACCTTGTTCATTTCACCCTCGTTAAAGTATTTGAAGAAAATTTCTGTTGAGCAATAGTTTATCTCTTTTTCGGTCTCATCAGACTACTTTACGAAAAATGAACTGAGAGATTTCTCTTTAAGTGTTTTTTAGACTCTATAAACATGAAAACCCCCGAGTTTTCTCTCTTTGGACTCGTTAAACAAACATCGAAAGACCCATATGGGACCGAACCACTCCTTCTTAGAGTTCGTTAAACATACTCCGAGGGACTTGTCCGAAGGATGAACTTACATATACAAACATATGTTATCCTCCTCAAGCTTACGTAAAAATAAAGAGGTACTCGCCAAAAATGGTGGGGGAAAATTGGGAAAGAAATGTATCTAAACCTGTATTTTATGGAAGAGTCGCTTTTGAACATGACACCCTTTCACTCACTTTGTGTCTAGGCTGGAAAATCCGCTTGTCTCTTGATCATACTCCTTTATAAGATTACAAATTGGTATGTGATCCCTGTTGTTGAGTCAGTGTTTCTGAGACAGTTGTCGTGTCATCAATATGTTCAAAGAGAAGTTCAACATGGAAATCCTTCTATTGCGTCGGCCATTCCTGTAGTCCTTAAGCCTTCTATTGTGTCGGCCATCCCTGAGTCAGTCCTGAATCACTTGTTACTCTGATCTACCTCAAATCTTGTTACCCGTTTCGTGTCATTGATGTGGGATACATTAAGGCCCTCATGTGACGAGTCTTTTCCTGTCGACTTCAACTCATTATCCAGGAATTAGACTTAGAAACTAATTGGTACCTTGGAACTTGCATGCCTCAATGGCAGGTTTCCTCTCTTTCAACAATGGGTTTTCATTATTGACCCCTGATCGAGAGATTCCACCGAGTGTTCGAATTCAACTCATTAATTCACATTTGTTGGATTGTGCTAGAGTACCTTGGGAGTCATTGACATTAATGGTGATTTCCCTCGCACTTGTTAACGGTATTCACTAATGACCGGTAATCAAGTGGTTTCTACCATGTTTGAATTCAACACATGTATTTGCATGGTTAGATTTGTACTATAGAGTGGTGGAGATGAAGACTCTGAATATTTTCTGGTAGATTCAAGTTGCGCTGGAGTATATTCAGTTTGTACTGTTGCATAGATACACATTGTATGTCTCGTGGCTATGTTCAAATTTGAGTCTTTAACACATAGATCCACAGTGTAT
>SNQJ01S0001943.1:25271-41187 GCA_010110895.2 Picea sitchensis | reverse complement strand
TGTTCAAATTTGAGTCTTTAACACATAGATCCACAGTGTATTTTTGGTGGCTATGTTCAGATTTGAGTCATATTAGCATGGATCCACAGTGTATGTTTGGTGGCCATGACCTGTCTTACTTGACATGGATCTTCGCATATCGACATTTATGATTTGATTCATTTGTATTCTGAGTATGGGAATGCCTACCTCATTGATGATATATTATTGTACTGTATTTCCTTGTTTGTTGGCAGGTTTCCGATCGACTGTTCCTTGTTCCCTACACACACTCGACAAAGTATTTCATCTATCACTCTATTATAACTTCATACTTTGGGGGGATCTCTATTATTTTCATACCCCTTATGGTCGTTAATGATGTAAACCTATCTGTTGCCTTCAGAGGGGTCAGTGGCTTGAATTCCTGAAGAAAGAAGGGAGAAGAAATTTTACTGAGAGAAGAAGTTGTATTTTCCTTTGCAAAAACCCTATTAAAGAGGATTTCCGCAGGCTGCTATATACATAGGGTGTGGAAATGCCTGATTTCCACAGGTTGTCCTAAAGCTAGACTGCAAAGTTTCCGCAGGTTTCACTATAGCTAGGGTGCAGAACTTCCTGTACATGGGAAAAACGAGCGCCTTCTCGATGCTTCTAGAAGGAGAAGCTTCTATGGTGAGGTGGCCTACGAACAGTTTGGATCTTACTCACTTTCATGATTTAGTGGGATCATCCTAACCTCCTCACCTTATCCTCTTCAACTTATTAAAGGAGAGGATCTATCATGGAGAAAGTTAGATTGGATTATTATTGAGTTTTGTAGCTTGGAGTTTTTGGGCCTATGTTGGCTTTGAGCTTTTCTTTGTCAAGATAGATTGTGAGTAGCTATCAGATCCATGGTATTAGAATACTTGGAGAAATAAGTGTGTGGGAAGCAAGGAAATGTTGGAAGGAACATGACAACATCAAGGCATCTGGTTGTATCTTTCTTCCACATTCTTTAATACATATATACTTTTATTTCCTATATGAATGTTATTTGTTCATATTGTATGATTCCTTGATCTCGTACATAGTTTCATATTAAATAGACTCTGTTATTCTTCTCTTCATTGGCTTGTATTTATTTGTAGATATTTCTCCATAAGCCTCGCGATGGAGCTTAGATTGCATTGGCAAAGTCAGATCTTTGATATTTAAAAGGTATGTTCTAGATTCATTTCTCACTTGATAATTGAAATCTAAGGAAAGCGTAGTGTACTATATTGTTTTGTTCTAGTTTCGTAGTGAAGCTATGGGGATTGATTTGTGTTCACACTTAACAATTAGCCTGATAACACAAGTTGTGCTGGAGGCCCGAATAAGGAGAAGTGATACCTGAGGGACTGCATGGAAAAGAAGGGTGGAGGCTCATTCTCTCGGGTGGTGCAATCTGGGTACAAGAGAGCTGGGAACTTGGATTGTTGTGAGTGCTAGGAGGCCTGTGAGAGCTTGGGTACTGACTAGTTTGGGAAGCCAAGTAAAACTCTGGAACCATCCTTGTGGATTCATAACCCTGGCTTGGGGGTGATGCTATTGTTGAGATTTGGAATAGTAGTGTCTACGGTTGGGTGGAACGTCCTTGGTCTGCAACTAGTTGGTGTCATCTTTCATAAAGATAAGTGCTCTCTGTTGTGATATTATTATCTGTGTATGAATGCATTCCATTGTGTATGCTAATATTTAATTGAATCTTTAGAATATGCATGCTTGCTGGTTATTGCTGTGCATGTCGTTAGATATTTTCTTTTATGCATCCTTATATTTTAAAAAGGTATCGGTAAGAGAAAGAAGTGCAAGGGTGGGCTTGTAGGTAGCCTACCCCGGCCTGTGGGTGGCTGGGGATGTTACAGATCATCACCATAGATAAGGAAAGGATATCGAGGTTTACGCTTATCCTTATCATCAATAGGTTGTGTTTTGGGATTTTCAAATTGTTGATTATTATTTTTATCCTCCTTATTCTTACCCTTTCCTTTCTTTTTAGTTTGATTTTTACCGACATGTGTGGATTTGACCGAATTAACTTCAGAAGTCTTACTGGAGGAAGGAGTAGGAGTAGGAGTATTCTGTACATTAGAAGCATTAGATTTGAGATTGGTGTGACTGGCATGTGTGGAGTGAGTCTCTGCATGAAAGGTGCCAATCAAACCATCAACAACATGAGAAGTTGCCAGAGGTGTTGGTGTAGGATTGGTAGAAGGACAAGGAGAATTAGGCATCAAGTCGTAAAGTGTGCCATTTTTTGAATAAACGAGGTCTAGATATTGAGCATGACTAATCGCCCGCTCTTCAGTGATAACTCCACCCATGGAAACATCACAGGTGATTTTACCAATGAGTGATTTGGTAAACCACTCAACCAATAATTGTTCAGGAAGAGGAACTTTGATCAAGCGTCTTCTCTGCCTCCACTCATGGATGTGATCAGAAATATGAGTGGAAGAATATTGCTTAAAAGAACTCAAAATTTCGGTTCTTGTCTCATAATGAATTGGCAATTGGTAATGTGTTAGGAAAGCCATGGATAGGGTATTAAAGTTGTTGAAGAATCCTCATGGTAACTCGATGTACCATTTTGCTACCGAAACCGTGAGAGTTCGTTGGAAAAGTCGTAATCTAATGGAGTCATCCATCAATGATTTGGATGAACACCAAAGATGAAATGTCATAACATGATTATTCATATCTTCTCCTGGTCGACCGTCAAACTTAGGAATGTTAGACGATATTTTGGTCGGTATAACGAGCCAATAAGGAGAATGTAAGATAGGATCATTCAAAATCCTAGACAAATCTGGTAAATCCAAAGTGGCCAGAAAAGGCAACTGCCTGTTCACTTGAGGGTACCGATAGCTTTGAGGAGGGAGTCCCATAGGTATACCATTAGGATCGTAAGCAGTCTATAGATAATTAGACAGTCCTGAAAGATTCGGTTGTGGAGGATTTTGAGCCAAATATCCCACAAGGTTGGGTTGATTAGGTACGTTTCTTGGGAAAGGAACATTTCACTGAAAATTTTGGCCCCAAGCAGGATTCATAGAACCTAGATACTATTGTCCGAAATTAGGAGGCACAAAAGAATTAAATTGAGGATGTTTCCCCCCAAATAGTTGTTGATTTCCTTGGAAAGGAAGATTCCAAGGTTGATATTGTAACACAGGTGCGTTTGGTCCATAATCGAGGTTGTGGCCTCCAACTTGAGGTTTCCCCCCAAATTGAGGTTGTCCCCCAATCTGAGGTTTCCCCCCAAATTGAGGTTTTCCCCAAATCTGAGGTTTCCCCCCAAATTGAGGTTGCCCCCCAACTTGAGGTTGGCCTCCAAATTGAGGTTGCCCCCAAGTTGGGGTTGTCCCCCAACTTGAGGTTGACATCCAATGGGAATTTGAAAACCAGAAGTGACAGAAGGACCAGTGCCTCCAACTGGATTGGAGCCACTAGGGCCAAGATGATTATCTCCTCCAGATAAATGTGGAGGAGGAACTTATGGCCCTCCAGAGAGAACCTGGGCAGGTGTGGGAACAAAACCAGTAGCAACATTATACCCAGGAGGAATAAAACGATTCTGCCCTCCGAACAGATTTTGGGTAGGGATGGAGATGGAAGTATTCAAAGTGTTATACCTAGGGGAAGTGATGGAGTTGGTCTAAGTGGAAATGGTGTTCCAATAGGAGCTTGAGTGACAACCACATTTCCGGTAGAAATGGTCGTAGCTTGTGGGACCATAGTAGAATGGGCCATCTGGAGAGGAAGAATCGAGTGAGAAGCAACCAACAATTGGTCTAAAATGGTGGTGATATTACTGGTCATGCCAGTAAAATGGTCTAAAGGTACCGTATAGGTGACAAACATCTCAGGCATTTGCGATGGCATGAGTTTATTAGGAATTTCTCCTAAATTACCATAAATATCCCGTGCAGTGCGAGGCAGGGTTCTAAATGATTCACTATTAAAAAGTGGATCCTCTACTCCAGAGCCCATGTTAGGTCCAATAGGTGCTTCAGTAGTTTCTATGTGAGGTCCAGTAGGTACTTGAGTATGATCTTCAAGAACAATTTCCCCTGCTGAATTTAGCCAGACCAGGAGTGCATCTTGTCTAAGAGGGGGAAGTCTGAATGCCTCTAAAGAATCTGAAACAATTTGGAATCCCTCTAAAGAATGTGTACTTCCAACCTGTGAGGCTACTTCGTTATTGACCACTCCCTCAGGAGAGCCTTCTGGTGAATTAGGAAGCAAAGGAAGATAACCTTCCAGATCTTCTGGGGGTAACCCTTGCATCCTACATGAAAGGCAAGGGCCAATGTTGGCCGAACCAAATAAAGAATGAAAAATTATATGGCCAACTAAAGAAACAAACAATACTCTCTAATAAAATCTAGAAATCAAACCAAGCAAACAAACCTTCTTATTTCAAAGTCATTAGTTGGTGATGAAATCCAATGTCGCGAAGTCAAGACAAGAAGGGGATGGGATAAAGTGGGTGGAAAAGTTATATTGACGACTTGCTTAACTGACTTACACCCTGGTGCAAGCTCCCACACATAATCATGGGTATACCCTCCAAGGAGCCCGAGTGAGTTTGGCCAACATCGATTCCAGGTACCATGAAGACTTGCCCCTCCACAGTCACCTCATGAAAGACCCTAAAGAGACAGGCTACTAATGTTACCAATTATGACAATGATGCCTAGGGAAACATTCGACAGCCCGATCCATGCGTAAAGGCAGGGTATCTAGCCCAAAATCAGCTCAAGAGGCTCCCACACATAATCGTGGGTATACGCTCAAGTGACCCCCAATAATACGCACAATCTCTACACCAAGAACAAAAAATCAGGGTGAGTAACTCTTCCAGTCTTAATGTGACCTCAGGTTTGAACCTTGTGTGAGAAGGGCTTCCCATGACAAAATGTAGCAATTTGATTTTAAATCTCCCTATCACAAGATAATATAATGTGTTTTTATGCTTTGGAGAGTGTGCCTTACAACCTATTCCAAAGCGCTATCCTAGCTAATGTTGGTGAAGAGAATTTCTAGAAAATAAAAGTTACTAGTAAATTTTATAATTACGTTGTGTTTTAGAGGCTGTTGTTTACTCAAAAAGGAGATGGAAATGAAACTAATGACATATGTGATCTTGACCCAATTAAAATTCAAGAAGATATGAACATGCAATATTTCAATTCAATGAACTCTAATTATAGTAGGGAGAAGGAATTTCTTAAAGTACAAAAGCTACGAATTGCAATTTCTTAATTTCGAATGAACACCATTCCAAATAACCATGAACTACTAAATTTTCCAATTCTTCTCTTTAACAAATATTTCAAATGTAAAAAATTTCTTATGAAAGATTACTAAAAACAATAAATGAATTCAGTTCTTCCTTTTCAAAACAAAATCAGAGGTGTAATGATGAAAGGAAAATGTAATCCAAGAAAATCAAGACATTCTCAACACAATTCCCAAATCAAATTCGTAAAACATACAAAAATGACAAAGACAAGAAAACCTTTTGTCATATGCAAGCAAAAAGTATTTCTCAATCCACCAACAATCTGGAAAGTAAAATCGATCCAAAACTCTAAACAAACTAAAGACCCTTTTTCAAACAGGAACCTAGATCAAGATCCGAGATTATATCCTTGTGACAAAGATCAAAAGTAAAAACTTGCAAAATGAAAAGAAAGACTTTCAATCACTGAAAACCAATCAAGATCAAGCCTTAAACTCAGATATCAATCAAACATGGGCATCATAAGTTCACCCCAGACAACTAAGACAAATCTGGGTGAGAAAAGACAAATTGATTCACTCCAACAAATCCTTCAGGAGTCGTCGTAGGCTAGGTGTAGGACACAATGCGAGGAGCTGAGATCGTCGCAGGCTACCAACAGAGCACAATGTGACGTCTTTGCACTGGATTGGACAATAAGGATGCGATGTTTGAGGGTTTTCACAAGATGCCAATGTGTTACAGTCTGTCGATCTCTGTAAATGAGGAAAAAATGGAAAAAAGACAAAAAAACTAATTGAACCTTCAGATCCAGGGAGTCCAGATGGATCACTTATAGACTCAGAGAATGAAATTTATCAGAAGAAGGTAGGCTAAAGGAAAATGGGAAACAAAAAATACAAAGGAATTCGTATCCTTAGTATGTTCACCAAATTTTTTATGGGATTAATCAGTAAATGCGGACATAAACAGATCTCCCTAGATCCACCTAGATCTAGAGAAAAACATAACAAAATATGATTCTTTCCCTAAGCTATAACTATTGAGTTTACAAGTTAACAAGAGATGGACAACATACCATTTAAATGTCATTTCCTCTTTCCATTGCCATTCTAGCTCCACTCCGGTGCTCCTGTGATATTGAATCTGCAAGGGAACACAAGCCAACCAAAGTGAAAGCAATACAATGAACTCAACAAAAACCTATGTATGTGATCAAGGAATCATACAAGAAAACAAGACAAGTTTTATGGGAAAGAAACATATCACTGTATCATATTAAAATTAAAGTGGAGATTACAACCAAAGCCTTGATGTCATAAGGTCCCCTTTCAATGACCCTTTTGTCCAACACAACCACTTTCTCCAACCCTGAATGAAGAAGATCCACAATGACTTGATGACCTGAAATGAGGCTCTCAAGAATGAACCAATGCAAAATTATCCATACAATTCTCAGCCTATTCAACCTTAGCCTTTTCCATGAGAGATCCCTCTTTATATAATGTGAAAGAGAGATGGTTGAGGAGATTAGGATGATCTCATCAAATCAGAGAAGCGAGTAATATCCAAACCATTCAGAGGCCACCTCATCTTCTAGAAGATGCCCTTCTAGAACATTCGTGAAACTTGACCTTTTCCTAGTCTTTTGGCATTGTCGCACCCTAGGTATGATGAAGCCTGCAGAGACATCATAGCCTAGCTTCAGAGAAGGGGGTGACGATCAGGCATCGTCGCACCCTATGTATAGTGCAGCTTGCGACGACCTTCCTTAATAGGGTTTTTGAGAAGAGAAATCCAGTCACTTTCCTCATGGAGAAAGGATATTTTTGGGAACATGAACACATGTTGTCAATGGATCATTGGGGTGACCAAAATAATGTGTAACAAACATCCCTAGTTTTAATCCTCTCAAATTATGATTTAATTGTGTAACTATGATTTAGGCTGGTGAGCCGATATGTTTGGGGCAGAGACCATGCATTGATTAATATGTCCATGGGCCAAGCAATGTAATATGTAAGCATTGTATTGTTTTATTTAATAAATAAAATGTGATGCCAATAGCTTGGGGACATGGACAGAGATGGGGGGGATGATTAATCCACAAGAGAGGAGGGGTCTAGAAAGGGGTTTTCAACCATGAGTTCATTCTCAAATCCTTTCCCTATTTTAAATGATTTGAGTGAACCTTCTGCTTTCCCTTGAGTGCGAAAGAAACTAATCATTGAATACTTGTAAGAGGGTGGGTGTGAGAGGTCACCTCCTATAGTTATTGAGAGCTTAACATAAGTATAGTCATCTTGGGGAAAAGTGTGGGTCAAGAAAACAACAAAGGGGGGAAAAAATCTGGGTGGAGAGAGAGAAAGAGAAGTTTTAAGGGGAAATACATCTTTTTCTTTGGATGAACAAAAAGGAGAAGAGGAAAGATAACATTGGAGCTGGAAGAGAAAGGAGGATGAATTCTAGAGAAATTCCTGGAGTCGTCGACCCCTAAGGGTAACCAATAACTCGAAGGGAATAAGAATAATAAGGATAAGAAGGGAGGTGGAAACAACAAAAAGAATGTTAAATATAATGCAAATGTTGGGGGGGGCTAAGAAGGAGAAGAAAAAGGTGAAGTTTCCTTGCAAAATTTGTAGTGAAAATCACCTTATTCATCAGTGTTCAAAGATGGAAGAGCCTCAATTCTTGTTGGTGCAGTAGCAACCTGTTGTGTTAAAGAACCCATTCCTACAAGGATATAATATGTAGGCGATCTCTTCCAATGGAAATCCTCACGGGGGAACCAAAAATGCACCCTAGTTGGATGGAACCATGTCATTCATCAACGTGGTGAACGTGATGGAGTTTGATCTATCGATTAGGGCCCACGATTACAGTTATCTTGAGTCATCATATAAGGGGAAAGAAACTTATGATCCCCATAATTCTTTGCATATAGAGAATACTAGGGGGGAAACAATGCCACACATACTGAAAGGTGTGTATAAGCATGCATCACACAACCCAAATGCTCGAGCTATGCCAAAATATTATATCATTGAGGACTTACGTCAGACACCATGTGCGATGTTGGCCTTAGAGGTGCTTCAAAGTTTCCCTGCACAACGAGCTTCATTGTTATTCACTATAGGAGCTACTGACTCCTCGAGTCAACTTGCGATCAAGTTCGACGTCACATATGCAAAGCCTCATTTTCCTTATCATGTAACCTTCCAAATCAATATCATGTATGCAAGGTACATTATTGGTAGGACTGTCATTGACAAAGGCGCTTCGACATGTGTAATGTCATCATCTTGATGGAAATCCATTATCTCTTCTGAGCTCGCACTGTCTCCTATGCTATTAAATAAATTTGATGGAAATTGTTTAGTTCGTGCAGTCTTATTTCCTCCTTCCCTATCCAGTTAGGGGGAAAGACCATTTTAGTGGAGGTGGAAGTTGTCAATGCTTCACTCGATTACAACCTTTTTTTAGGAAGGAGTTGGATTTATGCGATGACGATTATTGTCTCATCGGTTTTTCGAGTCTTGTGCTTCCCTCATGAAAATAATATCGTAACTATAGACCAAATGTTGTCTAACCACTCTGACTCCGTGGAAAATCTAGGATCTACGATCCCATTGATAGAAAACTCTTTGACAACAACTTAGAGCATTGATGTTGGGATGTGCCCTCCTCTCATGGGAACTTTTAATTTCCCAATGCTAGTTTTGTATATTCGTACTACCCTGGTTGGATACCAAAAATCAATCCCCTCGATCCCCATTACGTGGGTAGGTTCATTCAAAACTACGCATTTTGAAGATCCGTGGGTGTTACTTTCACCGTGTGAATTGGTTGAAGGTATTTTGCATGTCGGAATGGCCATGTCATTGTCTACAACTAAGATAACTTACCGAGCAATCCAACAAGATGTTGCAGATTTTGATTTGGATCCTTCATGGACAGAATAAGAGGATCAGTTTCCAGAGCCCATTTGGGCCCAAAATTATTCAACTTCACTTGATTTCTTTAGCACTATCTTTCCTTTTGACGAAGCTATTATACAGACACTAACAGGACTAGAACGACCATGGGATGATCTGCATCATCGATCTTACTTCCTCCTGGAACTCAATCGAGTCAAAATAGTAGAATTTCGATAAACTTTGAGCGAAGATGTTGATAGCCCCATGAACCCATTCTAAAAGTATGGTGTCTATGCTAGGGGGAACATATCTAATATATCAAAAACTATTCTGATCAACATCTCCAAGACCTCTTGCATCATATAAAATGTTTTAATCGGTGAAGACTATTCTTTGGAAGAGATCCACACATATACTTATTTGTTCAAAGAGTCTCGTGATGTTTTTTTCTGGTCCTTCGAATAAATTCCAGGCATTGACCCCTGTATTGTAGAGCATGAAATTCAAAATTATGAAAATTCTAAGCCTTTTCGACAAAAGTTATGACCTGTAAATCCTAGGAAGGCAATGACTATAAAGGCCGAGGTAGAGAAATTTCTTAAGGTTGGTTTCATTTACCTGGTTCCTCTTACTAAATGGGTGTCAAATCTCATTCTCGTGGATAAGAAACAAGGAACCATACACGTCTGTATGGATTTTCGTGATCTGAACAAAGCTTGTCCAAAGGACAACTTCCCCACACCTTTCATTTACCATATTATCGGCGAGTGTGCGGGAAGCGAAATCATTTGCTTTATGGATGGAATTTCTGGTTATAATCAGATTCAGATCCGGCTCGAGGATCAACATAATACTGCGTTCATATGTTCTTGGGGGACTTTCGCGTATAAGAAAATGCCTTTAAGCCTAAGAATTGTTGGAGCTACGTTCCATCGAGCCATGCCATTCACTTTTCATCATTTAAATCATATTGTTGAGGCATACCTGGATTATATCACTGCTCGCTCTCACAAGAGGGCAGATCATATAGAGCATCTTAGGATTATCTTTGAAATATGTCGGTACTACTGCATTCAATTAAACCTGAGAAAACGCATATTTTGCGTCGTTTTTGGGCATATCTTGGGATTCATTATTTCCAACAAGGGGATCATGGCTGATCCTTTAAAGTTTGAGGCAATAATTTAGTTTCCTCCACCGTGTAACATTTGTTAGTTGCAGAGTCTTCAAGGAAAGACTAATTTCCTTTGACGTTTTATAGAAAAATATGTCGATATCACCAAGGGATTTATGTGCTTGTTGAAAAAATGGATCCCCTTCATTTGGGATGAGTTTATGCAATGATCCTTTGATGCAGCTAATGGCGCGCTTGTTTTATCCCTTTTGTTGAGTCCTCTCGATTATAACAGTGATTTCTTATTGTACATCATGACAAAAAAATCCATAGTTTGCATGGTGTTAGTCCAAGAAGATGGAAACCTCCAAGAGTATGTCATCTATTATTTTAGTCGTGTTCTGATTAGGCCTAAGCTAAATTATTCGCACACTTAAAAATTATCTTTGGAAACTGTTCACGCTATCCAGAGACTGCGACATTACATTTTTCTACGGAAAACCACTGTAGTAGTCAATGTAAATCCATTTAAATACGTCCTTACACGATGTATAATTGGGGAAAAATATGATAAGTGGATTTTCATACTACATGAGTTTGACTTGGAATTTGTCTCTGCTAAGTCTAAGAAGTCACTGGTTTTCACTGAGTTGATGTTGGAGTTTCCTCGGGAGAAACCGTTATTACAGACTCATTTTTGGATGAGAATCTTTTCCTTATCGCTTTGAGCAAATGGAGATATTTTGATTTATCTCCAGACTATAAAGGTTTAATCACATCATTCACGAGATGATTGATGTCAGATTCTCCATGAGACGAAGAACTACCTAATCATCGATGACACTTTGTATCATCATGGGGTTGATTCAATACATCTTTGTTGGTTGACTCATGAAGAAACAAAATCCATGCTTAATGATTGCCACAGTGGAGCATGTGGCGTTCATCTATCTAGGTTGGAAACAACCCAAAAAATATTGCGCTCCGGGTACTTTTGGCCAACGATCTTTAAAGATTGTGTTGAGGCGGTCAAGAGATGTCATCCTTATCATATCTTTTCTTGAAAGATGTGTGAGCATACTTCTCTGTTATTTTCGGTCATCACCGTTGGTCCTTTCATGAAGTGGGGAATTTGTTTCACCACATTCCACCCACCTTCGGCTAGGGGGAATCTCTATATCATTGTGGTCATCAACTACTTTACAAAGTTGGTGGAGGCCATGCCTACTTTCGCAAACGATGGTGAGACAACAACTTTGTTTGTTTTCAATAAGATTATTTCTAGGTTCGGAGTTATGAGAGATATTGTCACTGACCATGGAAGTCACTTTCATAACTGAATGGTGTCGGAGCTAGAATCTAAATTGGGTTTTAAGTAGGAGCATTTGCCTCTTTATTATTTGCAAGTAAATGGTCAAGTAGAGGTCGTTAACAAGTCTCTCAAGACCATACTTCAACGAATTGTCAGTAAGATTAAATCAAATTGTCTTTTGATGATTTATTCGGTGTTATGGGCATAGCAGTTCTTAGTTAATACTGTGATTGGCTTCTCTCCTTTCCAATTCGCTCACGAGGTGGAAGTAGTCATGCCAATTGAATGTAAAATTCCCTCTTTGAATATTGAGATTAAGCTTCTTCCTGACATGACATAATTAGAAATGCATCTATTTCATTTGGAATACCTCAATGAGTAGCGTCGAGATGATGCTACTGCAAACGAGACACACAAAAAGTGTGTCAAGAGCTAGTACGACAAGTTTGTTTGCCCAAATATATTTTTCGAGGGTGACCTTGTTTTGGTTTATGATCAAGATAGGGATGCATTGGGAGCAGGAAAACTTAAATCGATGTGGCATGGTACTTACATCGTGAAGTGAGCCCTTCATAAGGGAGCTTATGAGGTTTCTGATTACGAAGGTAATGTGCCATCAAAGCCCAAAAATGGGCTCTACCTCAAGAGGTACTACACTTGAGCGTGA
The DNA here is from genome assembly GCA_010110895.2 of Picea sitchensis. Lineage (NCBI taxonomy): Eukaryota > Viridiplantae > Streptophyta > Pinopsida > Pinales > Pinaceae > Picea > Picea sitchensis. The sequence goes on along the minus strand of SNQJ01S0001943.1, from coordinate 28,923 downwards.
ATTCTTAGGCATTTTCCCCTTTGAAATTATTGTACATTGATAATATTTGGGTTTGGTTTAGTTGTTTTTTATTTTTGTTTTTGGTCGCTTATAGTGCTTCTTCTTGATTGGAAGATGTCACTAGAATCTTCGGTTTATGTTGGGTTTGTAGATGACACAAGCCTTCACACTCAGATCCTTGCTTCCACTACATTGGTGATTTATTCGCCTTTGGGCCAAGTGATTGCATCTAGAGGCACTTGTTTGGGGCTAACAATGAATAATGTGGTCGAGTATAGCATATTGATTGAAATCCTAAGGAATGTTATTTCACATGGTATCCTATATTTAGAGGTTCTCCTAGATTCCCAGTTGGTGGTGTTGCAACTAAACAGTGAATACTATGTGCATGATCCTACACTGCTCCGACGATTGCTTCGAGTACGTCTTCTGGAACAACATTTTACTTACATTACTTACATTCATATTTCTAGGAGTGAAATTTTTTTATCGGATGCATATGCTAACTATGTACTATATTGGAATTTGTCACACAATTAAAATCAAAAGCACAAACATAATTGTACATAACACATTTACACATAAGTACTGAGGAAAAAAGATATATCTATCTATCTATCTATCTATCTATCTATCTATCTATCTATATCTATATATATATATATATATATAATTTTAATTTCCATTAAGTAAAAAAAATATGGATCATAAGTTACAAAATTGGGCCTCTAGCCCTAAATGCTTATCTATATGCTGATACAAAATACATAAAGTAAAATCTATGTCGAGGATGCCATCCTTGCATTTGTGTCTCTATAACACACTACGACGTTAACTAGATGCCGGAAGAGACACACCCAGGCTCATGGTATACCTACTACTTGCGGTTGCATTTGCGTAGAAAATTCCTCAATCTGGATCATAGGGATCTGGTGAGTGAGACAATACAAATTTCTATGGATGTTCTGTAATTTCTGCTCCATCTGTGCGGCATCCCCACCTGCCTGCTCTACACCACTCCCTTTGCTTCGGTGGTGTGGGTATCCCTCTCGCTTCCTCGGTCCAATGTATGCACATTCATCACATTTTGTTATCTTTTGTTATCCATCACACAAATATTTGGGTTTACCTCTTGAAATAAATAAGAAAAATAAAAATAAAATAATTTTAAAAATTTTAAATTTTTTACCTCTCTCCCAGAGATGAGCCAGGAGGAACGAGCATGTCTGGATCCTAGTTGAAATTGATTCCCTCATAGAGATAATCATTGATGACAATGACTTGCCTCTCCCACCATTGGAAGAAGTCCTCATCGTATGGGTAAGAAATCCATCCACCACCTAGTCCTAACATCAACCCGCTCCACCTAGCCATGCATGGTGTCCTCCACACATGGGGATAAACTCATACTTTCAAATTGATTGCGGGTACCCTCTCAAAAAATAAGGTGCATAGTACAATGCCATGCCCACAAATTTTCATGTTTCCTTGCTTACAATCGGTAAACTATGTCTTCATGCACAACAACAATGCCAAGCTCCAATCATGTATTATACCTTGTAGACATTTGATTGCATATAAAAATTTTGGTATTGAGGCCTCATGAACTGTCGCAGATCTAACAATCGTTGTGATGGTCAAGAGGATAATTTGGAGACTCAAGATTTGCATGTTATAGATTGGGACTTGGCTCCCAACCCATTGTGTCCTGGGGGTGCAGTATATGGCAATGTACTCTTCTATATCCATGCCTCCTTTGCCTCAAGTACATAGGTTTGAAACATCTCCTTTTCGCAAGAGTCCAGTAATGAAGTAAATTTCCTCAACCTCTATATTTAGAGATTGGCCATCTATCATAAAATAATCGACGTCCATTAGTTGCAAAAGTTTATTTTGGGATTGCATGTTTCTCATTTCAAAGGATTTTTTTTAGTACACATTGGCGAAGGGATTCTAAGGCCTCGCCATCTTCAAGGACATGGCTGTGAATTTCTTCGTGCTCTCTCTCTCTCTCTCTCCCCATTCAATCACCATATTGAAGTTTGCAAGGAAAAAAGAGGGGTCATTTTTTTTGTTTTCAAGTTTGTGCACATGTATGTGCCTGCCTTTAGCGACAGACACTTACATACACGTATGTAATTAAATGCAGGCATGTATAGGGCTAGGTATACATTCCTCGTGCCATTGGCAAACATGTACAAGACCGCTCCTCCTTCAAAATTAAAAATACTTAGTGAAAACTTGTAGAAATTTAAAATCTTATGGATGAAAATGAAGAGGATAGATTGCTTGCTAACCTGGTTTAGACAGTTCGTGATTCTGAATCACGTATCTCTCGTAATGATCTCTAAAAGTTTGGAGGGGTTTTCACTCAATTTACACTAATTTGGTAAAAAAACACAATGAAATGTTATTTGGGTCAATTTTCAGTATTATAATGAAAAATTTACCCATTTTTACATAGTTTTTTTTAATTAAAGACACCTAATGAATCTGATTTTTATATAAGATGATCCTTTGCGTTTAGATTTCGCAAGGAAGATTATTAAAAATGGTGTTTTTATATATGTTGGTTCATTTTGTCAACTCTTTTCAGGCAATGTTTTCGTCACTGGCATATAGGGTAGATTCATTCCTCCTTTCATTCTACACAATCAACGACCTTTTATACATTTTCCTTAGGGTCATCCCCACATACTAGTGACACAAACCTTTCTCACTGATATTAAGTGTCGTTTTGTTCATGGTAGAGCCTATTGTCATGGGCATCCTAGATATCACCTTTATTTTCCTTTTGGTGCCCATGTTGTCATTGTTTTTAGGCTCGAGAGTCCTATTATTCCCACCATGACATTCCATTGAAGCCTCATAGTCTTCTCAATATTATTCAAGTTGTTTACCCACATGTCTCCCATACTTTTGTGTTCAAGTTGTAACTGCATTGCATACTTACCGCTTAGACTTTTGAGCCTAATGCCGACTTCATCTTGTTGTTTCTCACCCATTTGCTTATTCATTCTCATAAGTTGTTAGCCTTGTAATTTTTTCCTTTGAAATTTGACACCTATACCCTGGGAGGAAACATTCCCCCGAGTATCGATATAATGCACGTGCTTCCTTGAATTGAGCATAGGTATGTTCCTTGCACTTCGAACTAGTTTTCTTTCCCACGACACGCATTTCCTCTGTGTATTTTATCATTCTTGCATTCCTTTTCAGGATTTCCAGTATGAACAACACCAAAAAATCAACTAATTGGGAATAAGTCTTCTTTTCAGTTATTGGCAGCAGTCGAGTTGTCTCTGTTGGAATATTGGTTGTTGTCAGTGATGTCAACCCTAGTCATGGGCTTTGGACTGCAAGATTGATAAAGGTATTTGGACATGAAGGACAATGCACATGCATATACAACACCCATGAATGGATAGTATACATCATGTTGTTTCCAGTGGTATGTGCCACGTCACGTGGATCCTCATGGTTGAGGAGAAATGAATTTTTGAAGATGACAAAGTGAATTGAAGAAGGAAGTACATGTAGGCCCTAAAGATAATTAAGAAAAGAATTACAAAATAAGAAAGTGTCAGGTCAGCCCTAATGTTAAAATGAAGTGACATAAATGGTATAAATAAACATCATTATACATTCATTT
>SNQJ01S0001943.1:0-14991 GCA_010110895.2 Picea sitchensis | reverse complement strand
GAGAATCAGTTGATGACCTTAAGTCCAAATTATTTTCCTTGCATTGAATATTACTTATCTAAGTTCAAAACACTTATACTTTTATGTGTAGCATGCAAAATAGATCTATCGTAAGATCAATACATATATGTTATTCTTGCTAATCTTGGTAGTGCATATTATGTTTTTGTATCTACCTTTTATGCCACTAGAGAAGCTCTAAGGAGTGCTTATAAAAAACCCTTTGTTGAGTCCTTTTGTGATGCTTTGATTCAAGTGAAAGACAAGCTTCTACAACTTGGATTGATTAGCACTGCAGGTACATACAACAAAGCAGCAACAATGGTTCAGTAGAAAGATAAATCCAAGAATCCCAAGAAGCAACATCCTGGCCACAACAATGAGAAAAACAAGGGTCCCAAATCCTCTCAGCCAACTTTCTCTCCTAATGGTGACAAAGGAGAAAAATCTAAAAGCAAGAAGTCAGGTGATAGAGATTACAACTTTTATGGGAAATATGGTCATGAGGATTCCAAATGTTTTAAGAAGATGACAACTTTAGAAGCAGTGATGAAGAAGGAAAATATATTGATTCTACTTCTTCTTCTTCTTCTCACGGACATGCACTTTTTGCTTTTGGTTTCTCCTTCAATGCAACTTCTACAACTGCTTTTGATGAGTGGTTTATTGATTATGGAGCATAGTATCATATCGCTAAGGATAAATTTATATTTTCTTCTCTAAATGAATGTAACACCAAGAAAATATTTGTTGGTGATAATATATCTCTTAGTGTTGTGGGATATGGAACAGTTCAGGTAAATAATGGTCATTTCAATGATGTATTATGTGTTCCAAGTCTTTCCTGCAACCTTCTATCAGTATATCAAATCAATCATTTAGGTGAAGGTAAAACCATAGAGTTTTTACCTTACCAAGTTGTAATCAAGGACTAAAATATCTTAAAAATGTTCTTGCAAATGGAATTGTTGATGATATTATTAGGTTGTACAAGTTTGACAACTTTGGGTCATCATTTTCCCATCATCTTTTGTTGCTCATAGTGATGACTTGAGAAAAATTTGGCATGAGTGGTTTGCTCATCTAAACTATCGCTCATTGCAACAACTATGTAATCAACATATGATGATTGGTCTTCCTCTTATTTATTGTGGATATGGTGTTTGTGCCAGTTATTTCTCAACAACAATCATTGGGACAATTTTGGAAAATGTGCCTCTTGGCATGCCTCGACCCCTTTGCAACTTGTTCACAGTGACTTGTGTGGTCCACTTTCTATTCCTTCTTTTTCTAGGTGCAAGTATTGATGAGCCTCATTATTGTCCATTTAAAAGGCTCATCTTTGGCACATTTTCCACCACAAAATGACCTAATGTTTGCTTTTGACCATATTTAATAGTTAGTCATGGGTATTTTGTATGTTGCTTAATGAATGCATGATTGAGGTGTATTTTTGTGTATAATATACATTTTTTCACTAATGTTTTTGGAAAAAGACATGTGTTCCACCAACTAGGTCGAACTGTAGAAATTAAGGGCCCCAACCTCCTATAAATAGGGATTTTGTATCCTCGAGTGAGCTGCCAACCAAAGATCAAGGGAAATTGTCTATACCTACCTCCAAGAGCACTCCTAGTGCATTTATGAACACTTTTGATCAGTAGTAGTTCAAAAATACAGATGTAAAGGGTTGAGATCCCTCATTTACTCATTTATCTCCTTAATTTATGAAGGGAGGTCGAACTCTCTAGCTATATATAGGAATCTAGTTTAGGAGAGAGATATAGAGAGTTTTTGGAGAAGCATTGTATGGATATGTTCTCGAAGACTTTTTGTTGAAGACTAAGAACTCTGATGTTCTTGATGTACTACTGATATTTATGAAATAAAAATGGTTTTTCCTTCAGTCCACTAAAGTTTCTTTTAGGTTCCTTGTGCTTCTTGGGTAGGGCCCATCCAAGAGGGCTCAAGGAATATTTTACCATATTTGTAGTTTTCATGCATATTAGTTAGTTCTTAGATAGTGTTTCATTCTGTATTGAAGTTGGATTTATTTTGCATGATCAATTTCAGTTTTTGTTAAGGTTATGACTAACTGGCTAGTTGTAGCAACTTCTTGTAGAAATGCTCAATAGAATATTGGAACACTTCTAGGTGCCTCTTGTTATCACACAAATTGTAGGTTGGGAAAAGCCCAACCCAATCCAAAAACGGGGGACAACTGTGAGAGTATCTACCCACTGTCACCTTAGATGGAAACTCTCCTCGCTTTAGTGATGAAAAATCACCACAAGGGGGGAATTATAGTGACCCTAGGGGGATTGAGACATAAAGTGATATAATGGAAGGTGAAACCCCTATAGGTCGAAGTAATAAGTGGAAAATAACTTGGGTAAGAGTCTTTTTGGTAAGGGTAGGTTTCCAAAGTGGAGTGTACCTGCAAAAGAGTATTATACCTTCTCGAGACAAGACAAAATATAGATATACAAGCCACATAATAAAAAAGACAAGAAAGTGAAGCTTGTTGTCCTATATTTCAGCAGTAAAAAATAATATATATCAACAATTAAATGATAACAATGGCTGCAAAATCTATCACCAAAATTCAAGTTAATGATGTAAGAGACTAAGCTAGCAATTACTAGTTTAACTCTAGGAAATAGAACAAGACTTTAGTGATAATAGAAGGTTGTTAGATGATGTTATCAGAAAGATATTGTAAAATCCAAGTGGCTGTAGAATTTTTTTCTACAACATCAAAATCCAACCACCAAAATGAGCAAATAAACCACCCAAAAGATAACTAACTTCAAGTAGATTAATTATAGTAACTTCCAAGCAAATTTCAATGTTTGAATAATGAGTAAAAGATAAAGTTTAAGTGAGTTTTGTTGCAGCCCTAATGGCTGTAGCATAAATTTATTACAATAGCAAGAAATAATTAGCCAAAGTAGATGCCCTAGGGTCTCAAGCAAGTCAATAGCATGTAGAATTGAATCCACTTTAGGCAAATGAAATATCTCGATAAAACACGTATACCAATGCAACGATTTTATTTCTCCCATGCAATTTTCATATTAGTGCCTTTAATCTATTGGGTAATGGAGTCTTGGTTGTAATATTTGGATCCACTACTTTTGTAGAGGTGTAAGTTATTTTAATCCCTCTAGCAAGTGAATTCAACAAAGGTAAGTCTAGGAGGGTGTAATCCATTTTACTTCTCCTAGAAACCTCGAGGAATAGCTTATTCAATAAAAATTAAGATGAAATTGGTGGAGGGTGTATGATCTTATACTCCTCCAATGGTTTTATACATGAATAACATGAAACAAGAAGAAAATACCAACAAATTGCATAAATTTCCCTACCAATTCCACAAGATAGCAAGATAAAACCCTAGTTTTACCAAGTAAATTCTATCCACAAGTAAGAAATAAACCTCCAAGAGGGTGCACACCACTTTAGCTCAACAATAGACCAAACAAGCATCCAAAATGTTTCACAAGAGAGAGATATGGTTCAAATTCCCAAAGAGGGCAAAAATTTCATCCAAGTATGTCTTCTCCCAAGTGAGAGAGGTATATAAAATGAAATGAATTTGGTCTCCATTTATACAAGACTTCTAAATTTAGTTTTTCCACATATCATTAGGGTAAGCCAAAAAATAAGGAGGTCAACCTCCTTTAATTTTCCTCTTTACAAAATAAAAATTATTTCTACACATAAGAAACCCTAGAAACATGATGTCATGCCCTAATTGGGTGACGTTTGGGCACTTTTAGCAAATCATTGAGATTGAAGAAGAAGTCATTGGGCCTACAAAGGCCATACCTTCATTCACTAGGGTCTTCTATCCATCAATACATGCCCTCCAAGTGTCTAAAGTCAAATGTATCATGCCAAGTAAAATAACCTTTAATACAAGATCCACCTAAACATGTGCATCAAAAATACCTTTTCAAATTAAACAAATGCTCAAAGACCCTATGCAACTTTCCAAGTTTAGGTATGGGAGGGTTGTCAAGGTGACCTATTGGGTGAGTCATTTCTCAAGTCAAGGAGTGTTTCCCAGGTGGATCCTTTCTAATTCATGCAAATAAAATGGAGTGGATGGGGGTAATACTTTTTTGCATGGGTTTCATGACATAGAAGGGTTCGTATTGTCTCACTTATGGGTGCCTTTGTAGAGGGTGTGTTGCACCTTTGTTTTCAATGCAACCTTTTTCCAATCCCATTTATTGTCATTAATTGTTTAAAGTGTTTCCAGGTTGAATCCAAAGTGAGACTTCTACCTAAGGATGAAAAACATTGTCCACCTTGACTCTACCCTAGTCACACTGTGCTTCCTCAAGTTGAAGACAATGTGTGGGACTTATACCTAAGCATGAAAAAAATTGCCCACACATGCTCTACCCGGGTTGGAATTTATATATTTTTATGTTTCATGGATCCCATTAGTTTCTTATGAGAGACATTTCATTGTCCTTGTTATCCTTGGGCAAGCATCTAGAAGGTTTATGATTGTATTTTTTCTTTTGCTAGCTACAAGCCTTTGGGCCTTCAGCCCCTTCTTCCCATGAAATGAGGTACAATCCCTTCTTGGGCCAGTATATCTGAAAATACCAAAGGGGAGTGATAAGAAAAGGATGAAGTGTGAAAAGTAACAAGTATGATTGAGAATGGTATGTTGACTTATCGAGGAGAAATCCCAGTAGTAAAACTTTCCCCAAGGGTGACCACTTACTAGGGCACGATGTCAACCACCAAGGTGAAACAGGGAAAAGAGAATAATTTTCAAGCAGACGTTCTATAATCAAAAGCATCTTTAAATGTAACATACTCAAATTCCTCAAGTATGAAAGTGAAACTTACCACAATACCTGACTTGTACCTCATGGAGAATGACCCATTTTCTTCCAGAAACAGGTTAATGTGGAAGATTCCATCATGATGAAACATAGAAGCGTGGTGGTGAAGTGAGTATTCATCTATGTAAGTGGATATCACAAGTCAATCCATCCCTCGAAACTCCATGTCTTCAACCTAAGGGCCTTGAGACATTATCTCCTTAGTTATCCCTATAAATGGGAGATAGCATCTAGCTCCTACTAAGGGAAATGTGCTCATTGTAGAGTACATGGGAATCTCAACATCTCTTAGTTAGAACTATGCCTACACTAAAAAAACAAACTATAAAATCTAGGGTGGATTACTCACCCTTTTCTCATATAAGAAAATTCAAAAATTCAAAATTGACAACTAATCTAGAAAATAAAATTTTGTACTTTTTTTATATAATATAATGAAGCAAAATATGTAAATCAATAATGCAAGCAAATAAAAATGAAAATCATAAATGAAATTCAACTAAACTATCATGGACAATCAATATGTAGATGCAAGAAAACAAGATGACCTACCTAGTTATCTTGGGTCTGGGCTCAGAAGAAGTTAAGTTCCCTTGACGTAGGGCCGTAGAAGAAATTCATCCACTGGTGGTGTAATAGTTCTCCTACTCATAGTAGATAAGTAATAATTTCCTTCCTTGTAATTATCTTGATGATGTAAGGGCCAAGCCATATAACATATTTTCCGTGATCATACTTCGACTTACCCCTCTTCTTATCCCACACAAGAGCTAAAATTCCTTCATTGTATTTAATGTAAGGTATATTCTCAATGTAAGGATATGAAGGCGGTTATGTGTTAATCACATCCTTAATGAACTTCTCACATTCCTTGTCTCCTTTATATTCCCGTTTCTTTATTATCTTGATTGACCTTTGCTCTTTTCCTTGGAATTCGGCAAGCTTTTATTTTTATCTATCTGTCTTTGAAAGAAAGGTGTCTATACAATATTCTTGTATAAAAGGTAGATCTTGGGGATCATACTCAATGATCTGGCTGGGCACATCAAATTCACAGTCACTATGATAATCAGGGCTGAAACGATCCATCACACATTTTATAACAACTTTCCTACTATATAAGATCTAAAAAATGCCATCTCCCATGGGAATGTGTGCATGGGTGAGATTCATGCTGAGAAAACCACCAAGGGTGGCAGCCCAACTCCTTGAAAAAATCATGCCCCATGCATCTGGGACATCAATGACCACTATGTTCATAATGAGGCTAATATGAGGGAAGTCCAACAAATACAATTTGACATCTTCTCTGAGATCGTAGACCTTCATCTTCTTTGAATCAATACCACAAACATTTCCATATGGGCATGTCGTCTTCAAGACAAGTTGGTTCATGACTTTCAGGGACATCACATTTTTCGAAGCTCCTAAATCTAGCATGAAATTATTCAAATGAAGACCATTTGTAGCCAGAGAAAGGTAGAAAGGAGGGGTATCATCCTCTCACTTTCCATGATACATAGTATTCAATATCACAGGGGGATATTCTGCTTCAGTTGGAACCTTCACTGCTTTCAATACTTCTCTTCCGACGAAATGAATCTTGCACATTTCCACCATAGGAACTGACATATTCATCTTTTTGATCATGGCTGGGACGTCTATGTTCAACTGAATTTCTTCATTCAACTATGTTTATTTTGGAATCAGATCATGGACTCAAGGTGTGAGAGGTGGATCGACTTTCTTTGATGTATGGGAAGGAGATTCGTTTCTCGGCTGTGATGGAGCTTGATTCTCTGGTTGTGGATGAACTAAAGTCTGGATAGGAATCTTATTCCTTCTAGTATAAGTTATAATTTACCTCTTCTTCAATTCTTTCCTCTGATCCATAATCATCTTGTTAATTAATATGATTTGTCCTTCTCTGTCTCCCCTTTTTTGGACTTCATCAATTTGTTCTTGTGTAATGTCCACATACTCATCGTCATCATCCTAGAAAGCGAATATTGTATCTATAAAGTTCATACTGTCAGGGGAGTCTTCTTCTCTTCTTGGAAATTCTTCCTCTGGATGAGGTTCCTGACAAGGAGAGCACCATTGTGATTCATCAATATTGACCATCCCAATGGGCTTCAAAGTATCATGAGATTTTTCCTCTTGTTGAGGTCTTTCCTTCCATCCTATAGCGTCTTTCTGTTTTCTGACGAATGGAGGCCTTATAGCAGACTGATTCCTTTCCAAATTTGTTAATCGGGTCATGACTTGATTCTAAGTCTAGACAAAATGAGTATTCATTTGATCAAGCCTCTGAGCTATGAGAGATATTAGATCTGGTGCAGTGTTGCTTGACACTTTCATTTTTGCTTCTTCCTTGGCATGAGGATATTGAAAGGGATCAATATTGGATTAGATAATATTTTCTTCAATCTCTGCACTATATTCTTTATCTTGTTCCAAAGTGGTGGGTTTCTTATCCCTTAGGATGAAGCCAAATTTCCCTTCAAAGGAATTCACATAGAGGAGACAAACAATTGCTTCGGATGGACACAAATCCTTCATGATTTGGCTGTGTATCTTATCAAATATGATATCAAATTCACTCACGGCCTCGTTCTCCTTTTTAATCTAGTTGAACCGAGTCATTAAGATTATGTTATCCTTCTTTGTTTACCATCTTCTCTTGAACAACTTAGCTAAATATTCATAAGTAGATAGTTGATCATCTGGAAAACCTTTGAACCACCTATGGGAATCTTCAGTCAAAGATGTGGCTAGCAACATCATTTCTACATATTCATTTTCAACTCCTTCATTTTTCATGTCTCAACCAATGGCATAGAGGTGTTCCTCAGTTGTGACCACATTGTTTCCTAGAAACTTTAGAAACCACTTGTTGTTTCTTTAGGCATGGTATTAGGATATCTAGCAATAAAAACCATGTTCAAGGGATTGTAGAGGTGGTTTTACCAAGGATGGGACATTGGTGCAAAGGGAAGATTACCATGGAAAAGGGTTTTAACAATGGGGGAGTTGAAAGGGGGATTTCTTCAGAAAACCTTGGAAGGTTTGAATCTTCCAGGGGGATGGATCTTTTGGGAAGACAGATTCTAGGGCGGTGGAGTCACCAAATGGGATTCATCTCATCAAAGGAAATAAGGGAAAGGGAAATTCCCTCAAGTGGAGTCGCCAGGAAAGCTAGAGGTAAATACTTTGGGATCAAAGCTTTTCAAAGTGTCATTAGGGGATAGAAGAGGATTAAAAATCCTTCCCGACAATGAAGCCAAAACGTTATCACATATATTGTAGGTTGGGAAAAGTATGACCCAATCCACAAATGTGGGACAACTGTGAGAGTATCTACCCATTATCACCTTAGATGGACACTCTCCTCACTTTAGTGATGATAAATCACCACAAGGGGGGAATCCTGGTGACCATAGGGGGATTGAGATAGAACGTGATATAATGGAAGGTGAAACCCCTATAGGTCGAAGTAAGAAGTAGAAAATGACTTGGGTAAGAGTCTTGTTGGTAAGGGTAGGTATTCAAAGTGGAGTTTACCTGCAAAAGATTATTATATCTTTCTGAGACAAGACAAAATATAGATATACAAGAAAAATAATCAAAAGGAAAAGCAAGTGACTCTTTTTGTCCTATATTACATAAGTAAACAAGAATATATATCAGCAAGTAAATGATAACAATGATTTCAAAATCTATCACCAAAAGTCAAGTAAATGATGTAAGAGACTAAGCTAGAAATTACTAGTTTAACTCTAGGAAATATAACAAGACTTTAGTGACAATAGAAGGTTGTTAGATGATGTTATAAACAAGCTACTGTAATAGCCAAGTGGCTATAGCAAAAAATTTCTACAACATCAAAATCCAACCATCAAAATGAGCAAGTAAACCACCCAAAAGATAGCTAACTTCAAGTAGATTAATTATAGTAGCTTCCAAGAAAATTTCAAATGGTTGAATAATGAGTAAAAGATAAAGTTTGAGTGATTTTTGTTGCAGACCTAATGGATGTAGCATAAATTTATTACAGAAACAAGAAATAATTATCCAAATTAGACACCCTAGGGATTCAAACAAGCCAATATCATGTAGAATTAAATCCACTTTAGAAAAATGAAATATCTCGATAAAACATGTAACCAATGCAATTTTTCATATTATTGCCTTTAATATATTGGGTAATGGAGTCTTCGTTGTAATATTTGAATCCACTAATTCTCTAGGGGTGTAAGCCCTTTTACTCCCTGGAGCGGGTGAACTCAACAAAGGTAAGTCTAGGAGGGTGTAATCCCTTTTACTTCTCCTAGCAACCTTGAATAAATAGCTTATTCAATAAAAATTAAGATGAAATTGGTAGAGGGTGTATGTTCTTATACTCTTCCAAGGGTTTTATACATGAATATCATGAAACAAGAAGAAAATACCAACAAATTGCAAAAAATTCCTTACCAATTCCACAAGATAGCAAGATAAAACCCTAGATTTACCAAGTAAATTCCATCCACAACAAAGAAATAAGCCTCCAAGAGGGTGCACACCACTTTAGCTCCGCAATAGACCAAAAAAGCATCCAAAACTTTGCACAAGAGAGAGATATGGTTAAAATGCCCAAAGTGGGCAAAAATTTCATCCAAGTATGTCTTCTCCCAAGTGAGAGATCTATATAAAATGAAATGATTTTGGTCTCTATTTATACAAGAATTCTAAATTTAGTTTGTCCACATATCATCAGGGTAAACCAAAAAATAAGGAGGCCGAACTCCTTTATTTTTCCCCTTTACAAAATAAAAATGATTTTACACATAAGAAACACTAGAAACATGACGCCATGCCCTAGTTGGGTGACGTTTTGGCACTTTTAGAAAATCATTGAGCCTAGAGAAGAAGTAATTGGGCCTTCAAAGACCATCCCTTCATGCACTAGGGCCTTCTCTCCATCAAGCATGCCAATTATCCATCAATACATCACCACCATCATCAAACCTTAGCCCCAAATCATGGTGTCGATCCCTAGAGAGAGATGTTTAGACCTTCCAAGGTCAAACATTGGGAAAAGGGGTGCTAGGTTTCATCCTTCAAGGTGTTGCCTCATGCATCCAAAGGAAATATTCACCATCTAGTTGCTCTGAGGGTATGGGTCATGGCATCCAACCTATGGGATACCTTCCCATTAAAGGCCTAGGATAGACTTGTTCCTCCGAATAGTCCATCAAGCGAGGTCCTACAAAGACAAATGAATGCGCCCTCCAAGGGTCTCAATTAAAATGTATCATTCTAAGTAAAATCACCTTTAATACAAGAGACACCTTATAAACATGTGCATCAAAACTACCTTTTCAAATTAAAGAAATGCTCAAAGACCCCGTGCAACTTGCCAAGTTTAAGTATGCGAGGGTTGTCAAGGTGATTGGGTGAGTCATTCCTCAAGTCATGGAGTGTTTACCAAGTGGACCCTTTCTAAGTCATGCAAAGAAAATGGAGTGGATGGGGGTAAGACTTTTGGACATGGGGTTCATGAAATAAAAGGGTTTGTATTGTCTCACTTATGGGTGCCTTTTTAGAGGGAGGGTTGCACCTTCGTTTTCAATGCAACCTTTTTCCAAGCCCATTTATTGCCATTAATGATTTAAAGTGTTTCTAGGTTGAATCCAAATTGGGACTTCTACCTAAGCATGAAAACAATTGCCCACCTTGACTCTACTTTGGTCACATTGTTCTTCCCCAAGATGAAGACAATGTGTGGGACTTCTACCTAAGCATGAAAATCATTTCCCACACACGCTCTACCTTGGTTGGAATTTTTATATTGTTATTTTTCACGGGTCCCAATAGTTTCTTATGAGATACATTTCATTGTCCTCGGGATCCCTGGATGATCATATAGAAGGTTTATGATTGGATTTTTTCTTTTTCTAGCTACAAGCCTTCGGGCCTTCATCCCCTTCTTCCCATTAAATGAAGTACAATCCCTTCTTGGGTCAGTACACCCGAAAATCCCAAAAGGTGGGGATAAGAAAAGGATGAAGTATGAAAAGTGACAAGTATGATCAAGAATGGTATGATGACTCATCAAGGATAAATCCAAGTAGAAAAACATTCCCCAAGGGTGACCACTTACTAGGGCACAATGTAAACCACCAAGGTGAAACAAGGCAAAGATCATAATTTCCATGCATACGTTCTATAATCAAAAGCAGAATTAAATGCAACATACTCAAATACCTCAAGTATTAAAGTGACACTTACCACAATACATGACTTGTGCCTTATGGAGTAAGACCCATTGTCTTCCGAAAACATGATGATGTGGTGGATGCCATCATGATAAACCAAAGAAGTGTGGTGGTGAAGTGGGTCTTCATCTGTGTAAGTAGACATCACAAGTCAATCCATCCCTTGGCACTCCATGTGTGGAACTTGAGGGCCTTGAGACATCATCTCCTTATTTATCCCTAGAAATGGGGGATAACACCTCCCAAGGATAATAACCTTAGACTCACTCCATTTATTTATAGTCTAGTTTTTTTAATGATTTGAAAGACTTGCGCTACATTTTTAGACTCCATTTTTCTTCCTAAAGGAGTTTCCTGTAGAAAATGTACAGTTCCTATAGAACTACATAGTTCCTGTAGAAATTTCATGTGGGTCTATTTTAGCTTCAAATTTCGACTTAGTTTAATATTCTTTTCCTGAAAGAATCAATAAACAATAAAAGGACAATTAGATCGATATTGATCGAAGGGATAGCTCTCTTTATTCATGCATTAGTGTAACTTTAATTCCATTACAGGTTTATGTCATAGTTTAGAGCTTTACTTCTATCACAATTTTTTGTCATAGTTGAGATTGTATTCATATTTTTGCTTCAGTTTAACTTTCCTAATTCAGTATCTTCAAATGCAGTTCTTTTCATGCAATCTAGATTAGTTGTACTTTCATATTGGTGTGTTTCCTTCAAGCAATTAGTTCAGAGTTGCTTTCTGTCATTTTATTTTCCTGCACATTTTTATCCTTTGATCATTATCAAACCTTTGCTACTGACAATTGCATATTGCACATACAATGCATATCACCTCTTAGAGTTGTACGAACCCCGGATTTACAAGTAAAGTAGGATACCAAGGGTACAATAAATCATTGTTGTTATTCCTAGGTACATCACTTTTTGGCGTCGTTGTCTGGGAGGTGTTGAATTGTGCATGTTATTTTCTTTTTGTTTTATTTTGTGTGACTTGAAGAAGTAAAAAGGGTACCTTAATTACAAGGCCAACCTCACTATGGAATTTTTGCAGTGTAACAACCCAAGTTCTTTCACTTCATGTGAGTATTGTTATCTCATTGTCACACTCTCATTTTTCATTAAATATTAGAGAAAAAAACAACTTTTTTTCACTTTCTTTTGATTTCATGAATGACTAGACCTAGAGATAGGAAAAGGAATTTTTTTACCAAAAACCCCCACCACAAAAACAGGTCCAAGCAATCTAGAGATTGGTCCTGAAACAATAGAAAATTTCTTGGAAAGGGAAGCTAGAGAATTTTAGAATCTTTCAGAAGAGAGTTAGTCCTCACCTCGTTTCATAGTCGGTGAAGAAAAAATATTTGAGTTCCCTATTCGGGAATCTGATGGAGAAGCCAAGATGGAAAATATTAATCCTTCTGCTTTACCTCATTTTCATGGGCTTGTATCTGAAGATCCTGACACTTTCTTGTTTGATTTTTTAGTTATATGAAGGACATATGATTATACCACTGATGAACAAAAACTCAAACTTTTTCCTTCTACCTTGAAGGATTCATCTCTAATATGGTTTATTAGCTTGGAGGGAAATAGTATCACAACTTGGAATCAAATGAAAAACACCTTTAGTGAAAGATATAGAGACTATTGTAGAGAAAGAGATACAAGGGATGATATTTTCAAAATGACACAAATACTTGATAAATCTGTAGAAGACTTTGAAGAGAGATTTCAACTAAGCTACAAGAGAGCTCAAAATTGCACTCTGGATGAAGATTCACTCAAGATTTTCTTACTCAGAGGAGTAAGAGATGATCTGATGGAAACATTGAATCTCCTATCCAATGGAGATATATATCAATTGGACTATGATGATATCAAAAGAACTTTCAAGAACCATTCAAGGTCCTCCAGAAAGAAAGGTAGAAGCAGTAGAGTTTTGATATCTCCATATTCTAACCCTACAACTCATATAAAGAATGAATTAGGAGGATTAATAGAGGACATGAAGATTGATATTTTACACTCTTTATCCATGCAAATGGATACAATGCAGATAAAGAAGAAACAAGAGGAATCAAAGAAGGCATTGGTTATCTATTGTCCCAAATGCACTAAAAGGCATCCTAGAAATGAGTGCCCTTTACACCTTATAGATGTTTGTGGTATTTGTGAAGAAAATCATCCAAATAAAAAATGTCCTTCTTTGCTAGGTTTGAAAGATACATTTTGAGGAGAAGAGGAGAACGTGGAATCACTATACTTCATCAATCAAAAGAGACCTCGAGCACCAAGACCATTCCAAATAGGTTTGAACTTCAATCTTGCTCAAACTTTTAGTGCATATAATTCTCAAATGTCTCCTCAACCATGGTATAACCCATCACCTTGGGAAAATCCAAACCCTTGGTAGTACTAAGGATATCCAATTCCTCCTCCATACCAATCTTTTTCCAGCATGCCAAAAAATCAGTGGAGTCAACCACCACAAGAATGGAGGCCACAAAATTTCCAACAACCTGTAGTACTGCCTCCTCCTCAAAACAACACTACTCAAAACAATGCTCCTCCTAAGCAACCTCAACCACCTTCTCAACCTTCTCCAAATATGAACAATAAGCAAGTCCAACATGTATACAACAATGATACAACTTATCAGACTTATTCTATTGAATTGCAAGAGATAAATCTTAGATCAGGAAAACATTTTCAACAACGAGTAAATCTCATAGAAAATAAAGAATCTAAGAAATAAAATATTACCTTACCTCAACCACAAGCCCCTCCTTACCCTAAAAGATTACAAGAAAAGAAAACTTATACATCTAAGGAAAAATAAATTTTAGGAGAGCTTAAGAATTTGTGCATAAAGATACCCCTCTTACAAGCTCTTAAATATGTGCCCATTTTCAACAAGTATATCAAGGAATAATGCATTAGAAGAACATGGAGAAAAAGGAAAGATGTTCCTCCCATAAATTTCATAGGATAATTAGTTGACCTTATGCTTGGGAAGTTGATTATACCTAAATACTTGGAACGAGGGCATCCCTTAGTAAATGTACATATTAATAACAACTTGGTACAAAATAATCTTATTGATATAGAAACTGCAATCAATTTTATGACTAAGGATACTATTCTAAGACTCAACCTTCATATATTTTTGAGAGATACACCGACTATCCTGTAGCTAGTATATAGATCTACAGTCAAACCTAAATGCATGTTGGAAGATATCGTCATCTCCATTGATTCTTGGGAGTACCCCACTGACTTCCTAATCCTTCAACCCAAGTCTCAATCCAATGGATATGCTCTCATTTTGGGAAGGCCTTGGCTGGCCAAAACAAATGCATACATTGGTTGTAGAGCAAGAAATATGACCATCATTTATGGCCTTTCCCAAAAGAAAATAGTTCTTTATCTCCATTCCCAACCTTTGATAACAAAACATTTTCCTATGTGGGTTCAAGAGGAAGAAGACCTTAAGCAAACAAATTCCTACCCCATCTACAAAATTCACACTTCCTTGGTTGATAGTACAATTAATGAGGACACTTTCATTGAAAAGTTTCTACAAAATCAATATCTAGAAGATGTGGGAATAGAAGGGATAAATAATGATAACATATATGAAATTTCTGCAGAAAATAACACTAAATTATGGATGGATTTTTTTACTGCTGAGATAGATTATCCAACTGTCAAGACCATAGAGATCAACTCTGCAAAAACACTCAAAATCAATAATAAACTCACTAGTCAGCAGGAACAAAAACTGTTTGATGTGTTGAAAAGAAATATTGAAGCTTTTGTATGGGCTTATAAAGACGTGAAAGGAATCTATCCTTC
>SNQJ01S0001942.1:223578-260555 GCA_010110895.2 Picea sitchensis | reverse complement strand
CGGACCTCCACCTCCGTTCACGGGTTAACCAAATATCCGTTGCCGTTACACCATGCTTCGGTACTTGTTATGAAAGCGGCAGAACGTCTATTTGAATTGCAAGTTGTGTTTAAACCACGGGGGGTCGGGCCGGGGCTTAGCCCGACCCCGGTTTTATTATACGCCGTATACGACCATATGTTCGGTGGTCCAATCCATTGGCGGGAGCAGTTACATGTGACCAGAATTGTGGCGCGTAACGGTTATATAAAACGTTTTGCAAACGGTTAGCGCCTATAATGGTTAACCCACGGTCCGGTTGTTTGCCATATGACCTATGTTAAAGCGCGCCAAGAGGGGTTAAGGCCAGCGCTAGCCCTAAAGGGCTTAGCGCTTGGCCATATGTAACTTGCATGTGACCGTTTGAAGGGGGCCGCACCCAGGAGAGGGGGCTAAAGGCCAATATAACTATATTATATAGTTATAAGTGAGTTTTATAACCACTTGACTAATTTAAATGTAATTAAGCCTATTTTGGGAGTTATTGGGCTTTTTAAGAGCCTAATTCTTGGGAGGAAGTTGGAGATTGCAACCAACTTTCCCAATTATTTAACCAAGGCCATGTTGAGGCCAGTTGGTGAGAGTTTGAATGCTTTGAGAGATTTTTGACAGTTTTGGAGAGCAGAGATGCTGAGGCAAAGCCAGGTCTAAGCCAGATTGAGGCAAGGGAGCTGTTGAGGTAGAGATGCTGTCGGACGATTTCTGAGAGTTCGGTATATCCGTTTCAGGTGCCGTAAGTTGTGCAAGATTCTAGAGATCATGGAGAACAAGACCAGATAAGTCTAGGAGCCAATCGGAAATTGTAAAGATGTACTAATAAACTTTCGAAAAGAAATCAAGAAGCCTCCCTCACAGAGAAAAGGCCCAGAGACGTAGGCAAAGTTGCCGAACTCCGTTATCAAACTTGTGCATCATGGTTTGCTGTTCTTTACTGTATTTCAGATTTGCAATTATGTTGATGGCTGTATAATTCATTTCCTTTTCTCGCTCTTTCATTAAAGTTTCTCAATGGTCATTTAATGCATGCAAATAATAACTCAACCATAGTCATTTCGAAAAATCCTGTCGGATCATCAAAGAGGATCCACATACACTACACCACGATGATTGATGCCTCAACAATGGACTCCTTACAGAGCACCACAACAACATCAACCACAACAACAATAGTTTAGGGTTTCTCAACAGAAAAAAGGGTATTGGACCGAAGAAAGGGTATTGGACATGTGGAGAGCCACATTACCAGAATGACTACCTAGTTGATAGGACCCGAGCATATGGATCAGTTGGACCCACTACCATGGGAGATTGGGAAAGGCCCATTAGATTCATGCAGCAGTGATTAACCGCCAGACAGAGAACTTGTCTATTTTTCTCAAGACATCAGGTACCATCGCTAACCAGGGCCTTAGTATTTTGATAGATCCAGGTTCTACAAAGAGTTTTATTTCTGGTGCAGTAGTAAAAATAATTAAGGTGAAGCCAGTCAAATAGGATGAGTTCAACTTTGTAAAAATGGCTTCGAGAGACAAACAAAAGGTTGGTGGAAAGGTTACAAGCTATAGTCTTAACCTAGGAGAGTTTGTCACTAGGGCCAACTTGTATGTCACAACCTTAGGGTATTATGACGTTGTGATTGGTATGAACTAGTTGGAATCACAGGATGCGATACTCAACCCTAAGACGAAACAATTGAGCTTGGTCGATGACGAGGGAAATAAATGCATAATTTTAGATCAAGGTTCATCTCTTCCTTATAGCTATGGAAGAGCATGCACAAGGGATGTAAGATTTATGCGATCCTTGCTTTAAACGAGAAGGGAGTAGCAGAAGGTCTAGAACACCTTCTGGTGGTGAGAGAGTTTACGAACGTCTTCCCTGAGGAGTTACCTTGGATGCCTCCATAGAGGAAATTGGAATTTACCATCGACCTAAAACAGGGAATTGAACTGATAGTAAGAACGCCTTATTGGATGTGAACCCTAGAGTTACAGGAGTTGAGAATGCAATTGAAGGAGTTGTTGGACCTAGGACTTATATGTCCAAGTGTTTCTCCATGGGGTGCACTTGTTATCTTCATATGGAATAAGGATGGTTTGTGGAGACTCTACATTGACTACCATCAATTGAACATGTCAACGATCAAGAATCAATATTCATTGCCAAGGATGGATGATCTGTTTGATTTGATGAAATGCGTGAAGGTGTTTTCAAAAATTGACTTGAGATCAGGGTATCACCAGTTGCAGATCAAGGAGGATGACATCTCTAATACCTCCTTTAAGATGAGGTTTGGACATTACAATTTTATTGTTTTACCGTTTGGACTGTCAAATGCCCCTGGGGTATTTATGAGCTTGATGAACAAGGTTTTCTACAAATACCTGGACAAGTTCGTCCAAATATTCATTGACGATATTTTGATATATTCTTGGATGATGGAGGATCATGACAAGCACTTGTGCTTGGTACTACAGTGTCTGTGATAGAACAAATTGTTTGGGAAACTATCTAAATGCTCGTTTTATCAATCAAATATTCTTTACTTAGGGCATGTCATCTCCAGCGAAGGTATCGTTGTGGATCCAACAAAAGCCAAGTCTATTATGGAATGGCATACACCGACGAATGTCCCAGAAGTGCATAGCTTCATGGGTTTAGTAGGATACTATTGACGGTTCGTCGAGGATTTTTTAAAGATAGAAAATCCAATCACACAATTGTAGAAGAAGAATAAAAATTTTGTTTAGACTGAGAAACGCATGGAGGAATTTCAGAGACTCAAGGAGCTGTTGACGACAACACCGATACAAAAGGTCCCTGACATGGACATGGACTTCCTGGTATGCACTGACGTATCCAAGGAAGGCTTATATAGATTCTTGATGCAATACATTCAAGTGATCGCTTACATCTCAAGAAAGTTGAGAAGGCATGAGGAGAACTATGTGACACACTATTTGGAGTTGTTAGCCATTGTTTATTCCTTAAAATTTTGGAGACACTACCTTATTGGACAGAAATTTGAACTAAAAATAGACCACTATGGACTACAACAGATATTTATGCAAAGCGACTTGAACGCACGACAATGACGTTGGTCAGAATTGCTTAGCAAGTACGATTTGGATATTACTTACATAAAATAAACAGTGAACAGAGTGGAAGATGCGTTGAGTCGGAGACCACACATCTCTTAGGTGATGCCTCTTCAAATGAATCTATGTGAAAAGATCCTAAGTTTACAGCGCGATGAAGACTGGTGCAAAGAGGTCAAGGATTTTAGTAGATAAAACACAATGATGGTACCGAAATTTGAAGGATTTACTGTGGACAACGATGGATTATTGAGATTTAAAAAACTAATTTACGTACCACCCAACGTTGAGTTTACGATTTTGATCCTAAACGAGGCTCATAGAGCAGTGTACATGTCTCATCCTGGAGTCAGAAAGATGAGGGAAGACCTTAAACCCTTATTCTTCTGGAAAGGAATGAAGGCAGACATTGTCAACTATGCGACAAGATGTCTAGAATGTAAAGAGGTGAAGGCTAAACATAGACATCCAAAAAAATTACTATAACCACACGCTATTTTGGAATCGAAGTGGGAGGTCATTTCAATGGATTTCATTGTTGGACGTCCACTAACGACAAGGAGACATGAATCGATATTTGTTGTAGTCGACACTCTGACGAAGAGTGCTCATTTTATTCCTGTGCGTACGACGTATCAGGGACCTGACTTAGCTAGAGTTTTCATCAGTGAGATTTTGAGGCTGCATGGTGTGCCTAAGAGGATTATATCAAATAGATGATCAGTGTTTATAGGATGATTTTGGTATAGTCTCCAAGAGGCCTTGGGAACCCAGCTTAAATTTAGTATTGTGTATCACCTGGAAATAGACGAACAAACTGAGAAAACAAACCAAACCTTGGAGGATATGTTGTGTATGTACGTCATGGACCAACAAAAGCATTGGGAATGATTCTTTCTACTGGTATAATTTTCATATAACAACAGTTACCAAGGCACCATTAAGATGGTGCCTTTCGAGTTTCTTTATGGGCGACCTTGTTGGACACCTTTGAGTTGTGATCGGCTTAAGGATAGGGTCCTGGTGGGACTAGAAGTGATCCAAGAAATGGAATATCAAATGAAAACAATAAGACACAGGATCAAGGAACCACAGGATTGACAGAAGAGTTATGTCGATGCGCATCGTGTCGATCATAGTTATGAATTTGGTGATCGAGTCTTCTTGCGGGTGAAACCGCATAAGAGTTAGATGAAGTTTGGAAAGGGTGCTAAACTCTCTCCTAGGTTCGTGGGACTTTTTGATATTATGGAAATGAAGGGGCCTGTGGCCTATCGACTAGCTTTGCCTGATTCTTTGAGGCGTATGCACAATATTTTTCACGTCTCTGTTTGGAGACATTATGTTAGTGATCCTACACATGTTATTGACATGAGTTCCTTGCAGGTATCGAACGAGGGTGTTCTCACGGTGGAGTCAATCCGCATCCTAGACCATCGCATTCAAAAACTATGATGTCGAACAGTATTTAAGGTCAAGGTCTAAATGGACAGCTATAGGCTGCACTCGATTACCTGGGAGGATGCATATGATATGCATCGGCAGTCTCCATTTTTGTTTGATATCTAGGCATGTGATATTGTGATAAACTTTATTTCGACACTTATATACTGTGAAACTTCGGGAGGAAGTTTAAAACAAGAGGGGGTGTATGTAACATCCCTCTCTTGCACACACTGAGTGGAATTATTCTCTTAGGACACTTGCGTGCAAGTGATTCGGGTCATTATACTATTAGTTGATTTGATTATGATTATGAGATATTGTGGATTTGATCATATATTATTTTTTTTGTATTTACAATCATAGGTGCTATTGACTGGGTTCTTCTGAGTGTGAAGAACTCTGGACTTTGAGGATGACGAGGCATCAATGAAAATCCATGGACTACGGATTGAGACAGAGAGTGGACTGATAGTGTTTGAATGTTGTTTATGTGACATATGTACATATGATTAGATATTATGATGTTGATTTTTATTGTTGACATGATTCGTTGACCGATGTGGGCTACTGATAAATTTTCGACCAGACTCACATTTGGATTCAAGGGGTCATGCACGACAACTAGAGACATTGAGGGAGAGGTATGGTAGCAACCCTGCCACGAGATACTAGCACTCCTTTCATGGCTCGAACTGTAGGTTAACAATTACCTAGTTCGAGAAGACCCACAATGTCATGAGGGAAAACTATGATAGTCGCTCATGATGATTCTAAGAGGTGCGCAATAAGGCAGGGTCCTATTCCTTAGATACCCTTAGTCTCCCACAAGATCACCTGACGGAGTATTGACTCCAGGGGTTTGATGTCTACCAATTCTATTCAAGAGGCGAGTGGCACCCTTGGAGCATGTAGTGTGTCTTGAAGGGCACGTCACGCAGATAATATGGAAAGAGGAGAGTGTCTTGAAGGGCAGGTCATGATTTTAACTGGTAAATAAATAAACCTAGTTCCTAGAAAACTATGCCTCCTTAGGACCTGGTCGGCCTTAAAATGAATGATGTGATAAGTAAAGTTTAATAACTAATTTTTCTCTTAAGAACTGTCACCAAGCCTAGTGAATTGAAAACCTAGGTCTGAGTAGAACCTTAGAACAAAAAAAAACTAATTAGACATATAACAGGAAGGGGGTAAAGAAAATTCAAGCATTAATAATTAAAGTGGAAATTTTATTAAAGGTTTAATTAATAAAAGGGGTATTTGGTTGTTTTTGTCTAAACCTGCTAATTTTGAACTTAGTTATAAAAAGGGAAAACTTTAAGAAAAAGGGAAACTTAAAGAAAAGGGGGAAACCTAAGGAAAGGGGGAAACTTAAAGAAAAAGGGGAATGTCTAACTTAGTAAGAAATCTAGCCTTTGAAACTTTCTATTTATGAAGTCAACTAGGAATTAAGTAAGGTGTAAGTCATTTAAGAATTGTAAGGGAATAATGGGACACCGAGGAGCGTTTTTAGGAACTTTTTTCAGTGGGTGAGGGAAATAGGAATATTTAATTAATTAATAAATTGATTTTCTGGTGCAACTAGGGGATCGAGCGACATGTGTACGAGGGAGGTTTTTCCTAATTAAATCAATGAAAATGGAATCTAATGAGGGTTTGGGAAACTAATGACTAAGAAACTCTATAAGAAGGATGGAAGAGGAGGAGTATGACATCTCTGTCTTGTGTAACATTACGTTGCTGAAATTTCATCTTGACTGAACCTTCTCTTGTGGGAGTTGGGATACCTAGCTCGGGTAACAAGTGGTATCTCGTCCTTGCGAGGCAATGTGGGGAGATAACATTCTTTGGTATTGTTTTCGTGGCCCCTTTGCGGCTTAGGGGGCTCAGGGGGAAGAAAAGTACCCGCTAGCATTGGTTGGGAGGTACCGATGAGGTCTCATCGGTCAACAAGTCAGAGTTGGAAGAAGTGCGAGCACAGGATAATCACTTTTGGTTCTTTGCATTTTTCTATGGTACACATGTGCATCATTTATATAAAATAATACCTCAATTTCTTGTTCATGCATTTCTTTATTATCGAAAGCTCGCTTGCGTAGATGCTGTTGAAAGGAAAAGACTAGTTTAGTTATGCATATGAATTTTTATTTGGGCAATAGTGTGCTATGTGAAATTGCAAAGGGTCACTAAATTTATATTTCTGATCTTTATTTTATTTTACTCTGCATTTTTATTGTTTTTAACCCAAATAAATTGTGTTTTTATCTTCTGTTGATTTATCTTTTAAGTTATTAGTCTATGCCTGAGTAGTCGGCCATGAGTCGAATCGACTATCTTTCACTCTCGTGTTAAAGATTTAGATTCAAATTCCATTATTTCATGTGCATGGATAATAAGTGAAGGATAATTTATTTTCCTAACAAATCCATTGCTTGTACAACGAAAATCCTTTTCTTTTCTCTGCAATTTTCATAAAAACATTTGCTCATCATTTTCCTTGGATTTTACTCAGCGATTCCATGATCTTACCTTGTGATCTTACCTGAAGTATTCTATGTGTTTTTCATTAAAACATACCCTACATCTTTCTTAAAACATACTTTGCATATTTGCGAAACACTATTTAATTTATGTTTTAGCATTTGTTTAAAACTAGATCTCTATATCTGAAAACTGGAATGTGGGAGGTTGAGTTCAAGATTTATCCTTGTTTTTCTATGCATGAAGACCCCTGTATTTTTTGTGGGTTATCCATTACCCGATTCCTTCCCTCATGCATTAAGCATTGCGAGTGTTGAACACGACACTTATTTTCATCCCTGTCATGGAAGTTTAATTTTCGTTGCCTTCTGAAGTCAATATGAATTGAACTCTTTTTTATGTCATCGAATCAATGGGTGGATTATTGACCCTTACTCCACCACGAGTTCCTAGTAGTGTAGGCATGATTTCCCGTAGCTCCTTTAGTAGCCGTTTAATTTACTTTGCATTTCACCAAGGATGGTGTGATACGTGGTTCTTGGCCTCCCCTATTAAACTTAATTTAAGAAAAATCAATGCCTAGAATTTAAACAATGATATAATACAGATATTGGAATTTGGTATCTTAATCACACTTTATGATGGACGGACCTACTTGTCACTGTCAATTTGCAAGCTTTCTTGGTCATATATTTACCTCAAAAAATCGTGTTATCCCCAAATGAATCTGGGTGTCTCATACCAACCATCTATTCATTCTCCTTTCCTCAAAAAAATCATGTTATCAAACAACGATTTAACACAATATTTACTCAGCAAATTACACTATATTTACACAACAATTTTACGCTGTATTTACACAACGATTTACACAATATGTACACAAAGTTTTACAGGGTATTCACACAAGGAGTTACACAGCAAATTGGTGATGATTTTTTTTTTTAATCCCTATCTTCTATCTCCGTGGGATCGAGGCATTCTCATTATGGAAATCACGGCTATATAGTTATGCTTAGGCTACATAGTTTTAATGTTGCGATTGATTCAAATCACAGAATTTTCCTCAGAGAAGTAACTTGAACTCGAAGAAGTATGGTCACCAGCTCAGTTCTATTACTACTTCACACATAGAAAAAAAAATCTGAACGGGCTAACACTGGAGGGGGTATATTGATCCAACTCACTGCGCGTTCCTTGAATTTGGATTCTGTGTTTGATCGGCAATGATTTTATTTTATTCATTCCAAATTATGGAATAATTTAATTAATATATATTTAATCTATGAAAATATCATTTTAATAATGATAACATATATTTAATGTATAAAAATATCCACGTAGTGGCTACAGTGAAAATTATATCAAATGGAGTAGGTGGAATTGATGAGATGGGAATTGCTTCTTGGTCTATCAAAGCTTGGCCCATGTGATACCACGGATTGTGAAACTACCCTTTTAGATTTAACAATGATTTTTAAACTGACAACCTCTAAGTTGCAGTGAATATATCGACAACTATGTTTAAAACTGACAGAGATTGCGTGGCAACAATTTAATGGACAATGATTTTTATTTAATACTACACGGTGATTTAGGTAGAACAGCGAATTAATTATTCATGACTGCACAACGATTTAACTATTCTACACAAACCTTTTTATTGCCTTTTGAATTTGGCTTATAAACTACATAGTTTTACTTACTATCCGTATTCATTACACCTGCAATTTCGGATTATTTCGGTTTATGGCAGTGGGAATAAGGCCGAGGTGTATTATGGAGGTTAACCAATTGAATATATTATGCAATTAAAGTATAAACACCATGTAAACAACCTGCGATGTCCCTTTAATAATTCTGCAAAAGCTAGATAAGTGTTTATTGTTTTTAATTGCCTACAAAATTGTTTCTAAGAAAAACTTTTTCTAATAGAATCCCTTCAAGGAAATTAGATGTCATTAAGAATGCTAAGAATTCTACAAGGTATATTTCAATTATTATTGTTTTATTCTCCTAAAAAAATTGTTCTAAGTGATTCATAAAGTAGTGATTCAATATATCGTTCTTGGAGTTTTTCAAGATTTTATGAGATAATGTAAATAAAACTACATTATTTTAGATGTTATTCCATTCCTTCATAACTTGTTATCAATGGACAAGTTATTGGTGTATTAGGACTTTGACGGTTTAAGTTGGTACCTGAACACGCTGGTCGTGTTTGTTGAAGGTTTAGAGTTGAATGCACTTGGGATTCTTGTGTGCTCATCGCATTGTGGCGCCGTGATTACTTAGGTTCCTACCATTGCGCACATTGATCGATAGTGCATACGAAACCTGGCTTAGGGTCTCATGCCTCCCGACGTGGATGTTGTTGTATTTAGGGTTGTACTTGTTTTTGTAACCTTTTTTGATGGTCTCTCACTCGTCGAGAAGGTTCTAGTTACTGGTCACTGAGGCTATCGAGTTGCATTGTTTGATTGTTCTCGTTGTTACTTTCATGCTATTAAAAAAAAAATTGCACATTTTATGCGTCGCAAGTTTTCGTAACGACGAGGGTCACTATAATTTCCTCATGTTGCAATGCCATGCAGATATCCCAACATCACAATGTGACAAACATTTCCAAACATTGCAATGTGTAAAAAATAGTAACGTTGCAAGCTACCAAACGTAGTAACATCGCAATGTGACGAACATAGCCCTGGTTTCACAATGTGATGAACATAAACAAACGTCACAATGTGACAAACATTACCCTGTTGTCGCAATCTGACAACCATATCCCCGTGTTCCAATATGACGCTCATATCCTGACGTTGCATTGTGAAAAAAATTCGAAACATTACAATCGGACGAATACAACCCATAGTCACATTGTGATGTACACAATAGAATGTGGAAATGTGATAGATAGATACCAACATTAGAATGAGATGAACATTTCCTCACATTCCATTGTGATGCACATATCTTTATGTCACATTGTGACCGACATTTCAAGATGTATCAATGTGTTACACAATGCACTATAGTCACAATGTGATGCACATATCCTGAGGTTAGAATGTGTAGAACATAATAACGTTACAATCTACCAAACATAGTAACGTCGCAATGTCACAAACATAAATGGACGTCGCAATGTGACAAACATAACCTTGTCATCATAATGTGATGAACATATCCTTTTGTTCTAATGTGACACATGTATCCTGACGTTGCATTGTGATATACATTTCCAAACATTACAATGGGACAAACACAACCCATTGTCGCAATGTGATGTACACAACCGAAACTTGCAATGTGACAAGCATATAGAAACATTGCAATGAGATGAACATTTCCTAGCATCACAATGTGATGAACACATCCCACAATCAGACTGTGAGAAACCTATTCCAACACCATAATGTGACAATAAAAAATCTTCATCGTAATTTGATGACCATAACCTTACGATCTCATGTGACAAGCAAAAGTTGATGTCACAATGTGACAAACAAAATCTGATTTCACAATGAGACAAACAAAACATGATCAACATTGCAATGCAGTAATGCCATAGTAAACCATGGTTAGACATAATAAACATGTCCCACCATATTCATATCCACATGGTCAACGAAGAAAAGTCGTGGGCATGGTCAACCATAATAAACCTTGGTCAACAATAGTCAACCACAATCAACCATGGTGAAGGACAACCACGATCAATCATAGTCAACCTTTCCTTCCCAATGTCAACCAAGCTCTACCAAAGTTAATAATGCTCATGGTCAACCGTAAGAAACCATGGTCATGGTCAATCATAGTGAACCATCCTCATTGTCAAGTGACATATTATTATATTAATAATTTAACATCTTACATTATACATTAAAGTATTAATATTTAAATATTTAAATTTTATTATTGCAATAATGCATTATTAATATATTAATACTTTAATAATATATTACCAATGTATTACAACTTTATCAATGTATTACTCTATCACTGTATTAATAATTCAATAATTTTTTAATGTATAAATACTCTAGTAATGTTTTATAAAATCTATTTGTTTCTATTATTACTCTAATAATGTATTATTAACATATTACTTTATTAGTGTATTAATACTCTAACATTGTATTAATTAATATTGTATAAATSTGTTAATTAATTCATACATTACATTATTAATGTATCAATTAATTAGTACRTTACATTATACATTAATGTATTAATACTTTATTAATTTTTTCAAATATTAATAAGTTAGAAATGTACTTATTAATGCATTTAATATGTTAAATGTATTAAATGTTTAAAATGTATTGTTTTGTATTGTTTCTCTAATAATGTATTATTAATATATTACTTTATTACTGTATTAATACTTTAGCACGTTATTAATTAACATTGTATAAATATATTAATCAATGAACACATTACATTATTAATCTATCAATTAATTAATATATTACATTATACAGGAAAAGGTATACATTATACTTATTATATATTAATCTATCAATCAATTAATTAAGCTTTGTTGTCCATCAAAAAACTGTCGGCCAAGGACGACGAATCCATTTCATGCCTCGACATAGACATAGACATAGGAAAAGGCAAAGATCCTCCAATTTTCATCCATGACGGCATACACTAAGCTCTCAGATTCTCCGCGAAAAACTCGCCTCTACTGGACAGAGCCTTGGAGATGATGGGCTCATGGATGGGGGGTCTTTGAAAGCTATAGCTGTTGAGAACGTTTTTGTGTTGAGGGGCGGAGAATCGATCCCGTGACATTTTGATGAGAAAGCCTAAGTGTCCAAGGTGGGCAAGCTTTGGATGGTGGTGTTGTTATTACTGTGGATAGAGGAGGAAGAGAAATCTCTCTTGGGCAACGACACTCCTATGCCACCGCTAGGACTCCATAGCTGCATAGCCACGGCCATCGGATTCAACGGAAGTCTTATGACTTGTTGAACCATGGCTCTAAAGTTTGTGGGATCTGCATTCAGAAATGTAATCGGAGACTTGCTCGACACCGTGGAGCACCGAGTCTTGCTCACCTTACCACCACTGATGGTACTCAATGGAGCGCATTAATAAACAAAGCCTATTCATGCAACCCAAGACTCAGTGTCAATAATATTAAAGATTGAATTGAATGCTCATTAGTACCTCTGCAATAAGGGGTTTAAGTCCTTCACCAATCATAATTTTAAAAAATGGTTTGATTTAAAAAAAATCAATATAATAATGTTATACTTTGAAAGATTGTTTAAATTTATAGTCAAACTCCTTAGTCAATAAAATTAATGTCAAATCAATAGCAAACTCATTGCTATAGTCCTTCTTTGGCAGGGACTAATAATATATACAGTATCAATGTTTTGTATTAATAATGCATATAGTATCAATGTTTTACTTTGTTAGTATATTAATAATTTAGCAATGCATTAATTAATAATGTATTTATGTATTAATTAATTAATTACATTATTAATATTTCAATCAATTAATACTTTACATTATACATTAATGTAAATTAATACTTTAATTTATACATTTTTATTGTATTACATTAATGTAATACATTACATTAACATATTAATAGATCATTAATTTATATACATTAATATAATAAATTAATGTATTAAATTAATACATTATTATTAAATATTATTACATAAATGTAATAATTAATTTAATATATTAATGGTTATCTGCAAGATCTATCACTTTATAAAAGTGGTTGATATAGGCGGATTGAAGCCATTAATTAGAAAAGGTGGAAAATGACACAGATCGATGTACATCAGCCAATCTTATAAAGTGGTTGTTGCTAGTATGTATAGATCTAGACTTAACAACATGCACAAGTATATTTCTAGACTTACACATTAAAAAACGATTGATTTTCCTAAGACCATCAAAACCAATTTGAATGATTAATCTCATAATTTGAGTGTCTTTACTAATTTTAAAATACATATTAAATTAATATTAAAAAATATGCATATGTTTCATCATTTAAGTATTAAAATAACATCTTAACACAAAGATATATGCATTATATTTTAGAACAAAAGTAACATACCATTATTGGAAGGAAGAACATGCCTTTTTTCTTTGAATTATACACAATTTCTATAAATAAAAGTTATATATTTTGGAAGATAATTAGTTTTTTATGCTTCATCTTTTTACACCAGATTCTAATAAGTTGTACATGCAAGTCAAATAATTCCTCTTAATCAAATTATTGTTTTTTTAGTTTTCCATTGCAATTAATGCATCACAAAATGGAAGCATTAACTTGTACTATCCCTTTTAACTTNTTCATCTTTTTACACCAGATTCTAATAAGTTGTACATGCAAGTCAAATAATTCCTCTTAATCAAATTATTGTTTTTTTAGTTTTCCATTGCAATTAATGCATCACAAAATGGAAGCATTAACTTGTACTATCCCTTTTAACTTGACATTGTTATCATTATTAGATGATCTAATTTGGGTAAAAATAATCAACATTAATCTTATACACTAAAGAGGTATTTTTCAATTATTTGTAATGATTTGGGTAGAGTTGTTACAATTATCTATAATGACTTGGGTAGCTTTATTTCTTGAATCTCTATTAATGTTGATATAGGGAAATATGTTTTAGATAAATTTATACTAGAAAGAGAGAACCATAAATAGACATTACCAATCATAAATAGACATTACCAATGGATTACTACTTTTCATTATATTTATCTTTTTTAGTATGGATTTGTAACGAAAGGGAAAAAGGGTCACTAGGATTAAAATTTGAACAATACCATACCCTGAAAATAATTTATATCATATCACAATGAGGTAGCACTAAAATTGTGTTGAAGGACACATGAGCCTATGATTCGTATCAAGGCCTTACACCATTTGAAAATCTTGATACACATACTAGTAATGTTATGACTTACAAGTCAACTTCTTTCCTTCTAGTCTCCATACTTGATTTCTCAATGGGGAAGGTGAAAAGGTGGAGTGAATGAGATAGTTGAGACAAGAAAATTTTACTAGTCCCTTTTAACTCATAAAATGATGCAAAGCTATTAACTTTGTTAGAATATCCATCATTCCCTAATGAATCTCGTACTTAAATTAAAATAAGGAAGAAAAAAGGGACAAAAGTTTAGGTGATCATCATGAGTAACCCTTAGTTCATATTTAGAAGAGAGTGAAATAACAAGTGGACAATCTCAATGTTTTTAGTGAATTCATGTTTTTTCCCATAAATTAAAGTTCCACCTTGATCTACTAGTTTCTTTCAAAAATTTGGTGATCTAGATCATCTTAAATGGGAAAACACAAGACCAAAATTTCATGGTCAAAGTTCCCATCATTATAGTGAAACTATAACTTTGATAAAAAAAAATATTAGGGAAGATTTTTAACTAAAAAAAAGTTAGGTTTATCCATTATTAATTTATTCCATTTAAAATTAAATTTCTCTTGAAAAAAATTGTAAAAAAGATAAATCATTACTAATATAAAACACAAAAAATTGTAAAGAAGCTAAATCATTACTAATATAAAACACAAAAAATTGTAAAGAAGCTAAATCATTACTAATATAAAACACAAATGAATGTTTAGAAAGTAAATATATAATTGAGTATGATTTAAATACAAATGAAAGGTAAAAACTGAATATACTATTAAAATATTAAATACCAAACACTAAATAAACAAATAGAAAAAATGGTCCATTTTTCATGACAATAATAAAAAAAATTATTCATAAATGTTTAAATATATAAATCACTTAGGTAAAGGGTATTGAAATTACACTATTAGAAAGAAAAGATCTTTTAATCCTTTATTATTATTATTATTTTATGAAGTGGAGAAATTTATCATAATTATGTTGTTAATAGGTAATGAGGAGAATTAATAATAATAATAATCTAATCTTGAGATCACAACCAAGTGAGATACACATTTGGTGTATGAGACCCCCTTCTTTGTGGGACAAGGGACCCCAAGTATACCATTAGGCCCACTCCTACTATATTGGTTGCATCTCTAGAGCTTACTCTTCTTCATCATTATTAAATGAAAACTACTCTACTTGAAATATAGTGGTGTGTAAGAGAGTAAACATTCCTTAACCTTTGTCCTACAAACTTTTAACCAATAAAAAGTGGTTTTAAGTCCTACTTCAAGATCAAAAATGATTTCAACCACTCATTATTATCCACCAAATACTACATACTATCAAAAAAGTGCTAGAAACACCTACCCTTTAATCCCATACATAAGACTTAAACACTAAACTTGGTTGCAATTTAAACTCAGAGCCCGGGAAGAGAAAACTGAATCACTTACTAAAATTGGATATAATTATTATGTTTAATATTTGGAATGATTATAAATAACAGATATAATACGAAAGCGTAGAAATTTCGAAACTTCGCAGAGAAGTAACGTATAGGAGAAAACCATAGAAGTTTCTTCGCATACAACTATATAGTTTTTCTTTATTTAAAATCGAGATTGCGTTTTTCTTTGAATATCATCGTATCTTCTTTATTTCATCCTCCTCGATTGGTATTAAGGTGTTTGAGCTCTTCCATGGTGCCATTTATTGAATAATTAAAGTGTCTCCTTTTTAATTGTTTTCGTTGGAGAACAGTATGGACAATATGATCCTATATTATTTGGATCAAATTTAATGGAAAAGGTTTAATGTAAGTTTCTAATTTATATCATTTATATATTAATATATTATATTTTTGTAAGTTTGTAAGTTTCTAATGTAAGTGGCTATAAAATCATGCTTTGAAAGTGAACTGAATGCTCACTGTTCAGCGTAGTGACTATGACTGTGAGGGCTTCCATCATCGATTGGAATGGTTGCACTTCCAGAAGGTGGCGTCGATCGTCCTGGTTTCTTTCCACAGCGATTGGTTTCTGTGGAGAGAGCAACTATGAGAGTTGGCGCTGGGATTTGAAGCTAGAGCTCTATTGTTTCGCTGGTCTCTGTACTCTTCGTCGCATTCTAACGGTGCTTCGTACGAGCCACTGAAGCTACTTATGAACCATGGCGAGTGGTGTTGGCCATACTGTCAGGAAACTTCGCGGGATCGAGCGGGTGGAACGATCTTGACGCTATGAGGGCATTGGAGAGTGGAACCGCATGCACGTTCCAAGTATACATTTTTATATTTCTTTGATTTGTATATCTACTAATAACTATAAAACATATTCACACTGTAATTTTTATTAATGTGATACGCAGTAGTGTTTTATTTTTCCTTGAGTTTGAGAGTTGTGGAGATTTTTTCATTTTTATGTGGTTACATTTCATAAAATTGCTTTTGATTAGATTTATGTGGAAATGTGGTTTTTGTTTCCTGGATTTCGAGTATGTCTTCCAAAATCAAAATTGGTCCAACAGTCTTTAGCACTATCATCAATTGTAAACACCCCTACAAGGAAACCTCAAACACAAATGTCTCAGTGAAGATCAAAATAACATGGTTGTGGTGTTCAAACAAAGAATTTAATGCAGTCACACAAATGTCTCAGAGGCATATATTTAATTATAATATGTGGGAGGGCTCAAGTTTAGTTATAATATGTATGCCCCATCAAAGCATCTCAGAGGAGGCACCATGCAACCCGTATGCAATGGATAAATATGATAAATATGGCAGTAGTGATCAATAGATTCGTGGTAATGTTGAATCTTTTGAAGCTTAAGACAACAAAACAATAATATGTGAGACATTTTCTTAATCTCCATTAATTTCCCTGTGGGGCTTATACCTAATTCATGCTGGGCTTATATCTAATTCACGCTTTCTTACTATCTATTAAGCCTAAAGCTGAGGTTGGAAGTTCAAACATGATTTTTTTTTATTTTTTTATTTATATATTTAAAAATAGGATTTTCAAGAATAAAAAAATTTACAATTTCTTCTACATTTTTTAATATATAATATTAAAATTTGAAATATATATATATATTTTATAAGATTTCAAGAAATTATAACTTTTTTACATTTATTCTGAAGATCTCCACTATAAACATATCTCCACCATAAACATTCATTTTTCGTAGCTTTCAACTTTTCTCTTGGAACTATGTCATCAAAGTGTATGGAGTAATTCCAATCCCATTAGTGGCATAAATAAATGAAATCACTCTTAAGTTTTCAGGAATTAGATCATTGCTTCAATATGAAAATCTTGGGGTATGGTTTTTTTCTTCACATCCAGGGTTTTGAGATATCAACGGTGTTCTTTATGGTTTTTAATAAATAGAAGTTGGATGTTTGTTTTTGGTAGGGTAAACTTATTGTGTAGAGCAAGTGTGAGAAGCCATGAATTAAGTTATCCATCTATAGAGAAAAGTCCAAGATCTTTCAGTTAAAATAGAGAAAATGAGGTGTTCCCCACTTAGAATCTATGAATTGAGTTACAAAAACATGCTTCTTTAAAATACTTTGAGAAATTTAGTAAAAAAAAAACTGTTTTTCTAGCTTCTTTTCCATAACATATAACCATGTATATAAATCGCCTTGTTATTGGACGCTACAACTAGGAATTGGTTTCAGTGATCACACATGTAATTGGTTTCATGGATTATATATGTAGTTATTTCTTGCAAGGTGTCTTCAATTTTTTCTGATCCATTTCATGGTATTGTTTGTGCTAGAATATCAAATAGTTCCATAATGAAGCTCAGTTTTATATTACAGAATTTCCCCTTAAGTCGTTATGCCATGACAGAGGAGTGGATCAGCTAGGGTTAATATTTTGCTTGGGTAATATTTGTACTAAGTTTATTTATCATAGTGATTATGACTGCAAGTATTGGCCCGTGGTTACACGTTTGTTCAACAACAATGAGTTATAAACAATTGCCTAAGTATAATAGAATGTTTAGCTATTATTTTCGCCTCTAAATTTAACCACTCAAACAATCAATAGGAAGACCAATCAAATCCCTTTATTTTTCCAATTAACAATAAAACAAAAATTGAAATCGTGGAAAGAAAGATCTCATAGTATCTCTTGTTAGTGTTATATCATGATGCTAACCACTCAAACAATCAATAGGAAGACCAATCAAATCCCTTTATTTTTCCAATTAACAATAAAACAAAAATTGAAATCGTGGAAAGAAAGATCTCATAGTATCTCTTGTTAGTGTTAGATGATGATGCTAGCTAAACAAATTCTCCTTCATTGATTTCTTGCATTATTCAGTGGAATCAGCTTCATACCAGTAAATAAAGGATGATTGTGAGTTACCATAATGTTATCCTTCATAACAGTAAATAAAGGATGATTGTGAGTTACCATAATGTTATCCTTCACACGCAGTCCAAACTCCCTTTAACTCTTTCAATTTTATTCAATTTTGATAGACAATTGAGTCTTTGATGACAAATGTCACCCAATTTAATACTCCATACTAAATAATTTAGATGTTATATTCTTCATTATTAATTAAGAAAGTCATATATTAAATAATGGTTTCATTTACCTTGTAGAAGATAAACGATATGGATAGTCGACTAAGAGGTGAATAAAAATTATAACAGAGTTATCAATACAATACAAATTTGATTACACTAATAAACATTGTTACATTGCAGAGTTATTGTGAATAGATGATTAATGAGAAACATGAATCTATGGAACTTGATTACAATAATAAGGATTGTTACATTGCATAGTTATTGTGAATAAATGATTAATGAGAAACATGAATACATGGAGCTTGATTTCAATAATAAACATTGTTACAAATTAATTAATGTGCAAAGTTATTGTGAATAAATGGTAAATGATAAATATGAATATATGGAGTTCATTCACTTATAGTAATCTAATGTTACAAATGAATTAATGTGCAAAGTTATTTTGAATAGATGGTTAATAAAAAATATGAATATACAGAGCTGATTCACTTATAGTAATCTAATCATAACATATGTCATTAAATAACATAAGTTTGAATTTATTATGAGACATTTAAATCATTAAACATTATCTTTAATTTTATTTTCACGAATTTTTAAATCATTAAACATTATCCAATTCTTAATAATGGTTATTAGGGTTAGGGTTAAAATAAAATTAGGGTTAGGATTATTTTTTGTTAATGAAAACTGAAAAATATTTAAAAATGTTAATGAAAACTAGAATATTATAAGCTCGACTCTTGATGACATTCACCGACCAAAAGTGTTGAAATGCCAATAATATTGGAATTGAAATTGAGTATTTTAGAGATCCATGATATGCAAATCCATGTTTAAAATCTTAAGCAAAAATATTTAATAATGTTTTGTATTATTGATATATCATATTGTTACTTATTATATTATAAGAGTGATGTTCAAGTGATAGTTATTTTAAAATTAAATAGGTTATTTTTTTACTTTGAAATTAAATTATTAATAAAAAAAAAATTATAAATAAAATTATTTAGTTATTTAGATGTACTCTTAAAAACATTCAAGTAATAAACATAAAATGACAACAAATATTATACCAACATGTCTATATGAAACACTAAAAGCATCTTATTCATAGATATGTTTAGATATACTATTGTTTTTTTACCGTTAATCTACCATAATTAGTAACATACCCTTCCTAGGCATAGTTTAAATAATCCTCAATAATTATCTACATATCTATATATAGAGACAGTAATAAAACAAAGTTGATAAAGTCTAATTTAATGATTATTAAGAGTTTTTAAAGTCCTAAATTTAATAATTATAAAGAGTTTTCTAAATATCATTCTTGCATTTTCTTAGTGTTAAACTAGTCAATTAAACTTCTTCATATTACTATGTATTAACATAAATAACATTATGCCTTTTTAGCTATAGTGGTTAGTAGGTTTATTGTTAGTAATGAATATTATGTTTTGTAATGTTTTCTATCTTTAAAAATGTTAAGAGGGAAGTATAATAATATTAGGATTTAAACCATGTTTTTATATTTATAAATTCATTTTTGGAAACTAATTATCATTATAATAATTATCATTATAATTACTTATTTTTTGTTTTGACACATTTTATAAATGATAATTTTGTTGACTAACTTAAATTGTTTAAAATAATAATAAAAATACTAACTTACAAAATACAAGTATGATTCTAAGTTTCCTTCCATGTAATATATCGCATCAGTTCAAAGTTATCTTTTTCACAAATGAAACACTTAGTTAGATATTTTTTTCAAAACTATGCCAAATATTCATTTTTCTTTATGCATCAAATAGAAACAAACCTTGTCATGCGATGAAGATGTGATGAAATTATAATCTGACGAAGAAATTGGATATTGCACCCTCACAAACATAGTAATGTTGTAATGTGTCAAACATACTAGCGTCGCACTATGTCAAACATAGTAACGTTAGAATTTGTCGAACATAGTAACATCACAATGTCAAAAACATAAACTGTCACAATCTGATGAACATAGACATTTCATCATAATGTGGATAGTAATGTTGCAATGTGACGAACATTAATAGACTTTGCAATGTATCGCACATCACCTTGCCATCATAATGTGATGAACATTTTTGTAACATCCCTCTCTTGCGCGCACTGAGCGAACTTATTCTTTGAGGACACTTGTGTGCAAGTGATCTGGGTCATTATACTATTGGTTGATTTGATTATGATTATGAGATATTATGGATTTGATCATATATTATGTTTGTTGTATTTACATCGACAGGTGCTATTGACTGGGTTTTCCTGAGTGTGCAAGACTTTGGATGTTGAGGATGTCAAGGCATCAATGAAACTCCATGGACTCCGGATCGATTCAGGGAGTGGATTGTTAGGGTTTGAATGTTGTTGATGTGACATATGTACATATGATTAGATATTATGATGATGATTGTTATTGNCACATTTTATAAATGATAATTTTGTTGACTAACTTAAATTGTTTAAAATAATAATAAAAATACTAACTTACAAAATACAAGTATGATTCTAAGTTTCCTTCCATGTAATATATCGCATCAGTTCAAAGTTATCTTTTTCACAAATGAAACACTTAGTTAGATATTTTTTTCAAAACTATGCCAAATATTCATTTTTCTTTATGCATCAAATAGAAACAAACCTTGTCATGCGATGAAGATGTGATGAAATTATAATCTGACGAAGAAATTGGATATTGCACCCTCACAAACATAGTAATGTTGTAATGTGTCAAACATACTAGCGTCGCACTATGTCAAACATAGTAACGTTAGAATTTGTCGAACATAGTAACATCACAATGTCAAAAACATAAACTGTCACAATCTGATGAACATAGACATTTCATCATAATGTGGATAGTAATGTTGCAATGTGACGAACATTAATAGACTTTGCAATGTATCGCACATCACCTTGCCATCATAATGTGATGAACATTTTTGTAACATCCCTCTCTTGCGCGCACTGAGCGAACTTATTCTTTGAGGACACTTGTGTGCAAGTGATCTGGGTCATTATACTATTGGTTGATTTGATTATGATTATGAGATATTATGGATTTGATCATATATTATGTTTGTTGTATTTACATCGACAGGTGCTATTGACTGGGTTTTCCTGAGTGTGCAAGACTTTGGATGTTGAGGATGTCAAGGCATCAATGAAACTCCATGGACTCCGGATCGATTCAGGGAGTGGATTGTTAGGGTTTGAATGTTGTTGATGTGACATATGTACATATGATTAGATATTATGATGATGATTGTTATTGCTGACATGATTCGTTGATGGATGCAGGTTGACGATAGCTTGCGGACTAGACTCACATTTGGAGTAACGGGGTCATGCACGACAACCAGAGACATTGAGGGGGAGGTGTGGCAACAACCCTGCCACAACCTACTAGCACTCTCATTGTGGCTCGAACTACAGGTTAACGATTACCTGGTTCGAGAAGACCCACGATGCCATGAGGGAAAACTATGATAGTTGCTCACGATGATTCTAAGGGGTGTGAAATAAGGCAGGGTCCTTATTCCTTAGAGACCCTTAGTCTCCCACAAGATCACTTGACGAAGTATTGACTCCAGGGGTTTGACGTCTACCAAATTCAGTGAAGAGGCGAGTGGCACCCTTAGAGCATGTAGTGTGTCTTAAAGGGAACGTTGCACAAATAAAATGAAAAGAGGCGAGTGCCACCCTTAGAGCACGTAGTGCGTCCTGAAGGGCACATCACAATTTTAACTGGTAAGTAAATAAACCTAGTTCCTAGAAAACTATGCCTCCTTAGGACCTGGTCGGCCTTAAAATGAATGATGTGATAAGTAAAGTTTAATAACTAATTTTTCTCTTAATAAATGTCACCAAGCCTAGTGAATTGAAAACCTAGGTCTGAGTAGAACCTTAGAACAAAAAAAAACTAATTAGACATATAACAGGAAGGGGGTAAATAAAATTCAAGCATTAATAATTAAAGTGGAAATTTTATTAAAGGTTTAATTAATAAAAGGGGTATTTGGTTGTTTTTGTCTAAACTTGCTAATTCTGAACTTAGTTATACAATGGGGAAACTTTAAGAAAAATGAAAAATTAAAGAAAAGGGGGAAACCTAAGGAAAAGGGGAAACTAAAATAAAAAGGGGAATGTCTAACTTAGTAAGAAATCTAGCCTTTGGAACTTTCTATTTATGAACTCAACCAGGAATTAAGTAAAGCGTAATTCATTTAAGAATTGTAAGGGAATAATGGGACACTGAGCAGCATTTTTAGGAACGCTTTTGATTCAGTGAGAGATATTGGAATATTTAATTAATTAATAAATTGATTTTCTGGTGCAACTAGGGGATCAAGCGACATGTCTATGGGGGAGATTTTTCCTAATTAAATAAATGAAAATGGAATCTAATGAGGGTTTGTGAAACTAATGACTAAGAAACTCTATAAGAAGGATGGCAGAGGAGGATCATGACACATATGGCTTGAGTAACATTACGCTGTTGAAATTTCATCTTGATTGAACTTTCTCATGTGGGAGTTGGGATACCCAGCTCGGGTAACAAGTGGTAGGTCATCGTTGCGAGGTGATATGGGGAGCTAACATTCTCTGGTATTTTATGTGTGGCCCCTTTGCGTCTCGGGGGGTTCAAGGGGAAGACGAGTACCCCTAGTGTTGGCTAGGAGGTACCAGTGAGGTCTCATCGATCGGTAAGTCAGAGTTGGACAGAGCGCGAGCGCGGGACAATCACTTCTAGTTCTTCATATTTGGCTACAGTACGCATGTGAATAATGTGTATTAAATAATAGCTCAATTTCATGTTCATGCATTTATTTATTGTCGACAGCTCGCTTCCGTAGATGTTGTTAAAAGAAAAAGACTCGTTTAGTTATGCATATGAATTTTTATCTCGGCGATAGTGCATTGTGTGAAATTGCAAAGGGGTCGTGCTAAATTTCTGTTCCTGAGCTTTATTTTATTTTACTCTGCGTTTTTATTGTTTTTAATCCAAAGAAATTGTGTTTTTATCTTCTATTCATTTATCCTTTAAGTTATTAGTCTGTGCCTGAGCGTTCGACCAGGAGACGAATCGACTGTCTTTCACTCTGGTTTTAAAGATTTAGATTCAAATGCCCTACTTTCCTGTGCATGGATAATAAGTGAAGGATAATTTATTTTCCGAGAAAATCCATTGCTTGTACATCAAAAATCCTTTTCTTTTCTCTGTGATTTTCATAAAAAAAAATCTGAGCATTTTCCTTGGATTTTATTTAGCAATTCCATGATCTTACCTTTTGATCTTACCTGGAGTATTCTATGTGCTTTTCATTAAAACATACTCTACGTCTTTATTAAAACATACTCTGCGTATTTACAAAACACTATTTAATTTTTGTTTTAGCATTTGTTTAAAACTAAATCTCTATATCTGAACAATGGAATGTGGGCGGTTGAGATCAAGATTTATCCTTGTTTTTCTATGCATGAAGACCCATGTGTTTGTTGTGGGTTATCCATTACATGATTCCTTCCCTCATGCACTAAGCGTTGCGAGTGTTGAGCATGACACTTATTTGCATCCCTGTCATGGAAGTTTAATTTTCGTTGCCTTCTTAATTTCGAAGTCAATATGAATATAAATATGTTTTATGTAAGTGAATCGTTGGGTGGATTCTTGACCCTTCCTCCAAGACGAGTTTTCAAGAGTGTAGGCATGATTTCTCGTAGCTCCTTCAGTAGCCGTTTAATTTACTTTTCATTGCACCAAGGATGGCACGATGCCTGGTTCCTGACCTCACCTATTAAACTTAATTTAAGAAAAAACAATGCCTAGAATTTAAACAAGGATATAATACAGATACTGGAATTTGGATTATTAATTACCCTTTATGATTGACGAACTTACTTGTCATTGTCAAGTTGAGAGATTTCTTGGTCATTTCTTTACCTCATAAAATCGTGTTATTCCCCAGCGAATCTTGGTGTCTCGTACCAACCGTGTATTTGTTCTCCTCTGCTCAGAAAAATCATGTTATCAAACGACGATTTAACACCATATTTACTCAACGAATTACATTATATTTACACAACAATTTTACACTGTATTTCCACAACGATTTACACAGTATGTACACAATGTTTTACAAAGTATTGACATAGCGAGTTACATAGTATTTACACAACAAATCCGTGATGATTTTTGTTTTTAATTCATGTCTTCTATCTCCTTGGGCTCGGAGCATTCCCATAATAAAAATGATGGCTATTTAGTTATTCTTAGGCTACATAGTTTTAATGTTGCGATTCATTCAACTCACAGAATTTTCCTCCAAGAAGTAACCTAAACCTGAAGAAGTATGGTCACTAGATTAGTTATATTATTGGTTTACACATAGAAAAAAACAATCTCGACGAGATAACAATGGAGGGGGTATATTGATCCAACTCACTGCACATTCCTTGAATTTGGCTTCTGTGTTTGATCGGCTGTGATTTTGTTTTATTCATAGTTTTATTCATTCCAAAGTATGGAATAATTTAATTAACATATATTTAATCTATAAAAATATCATTTTAATAATGTTAACATATATTTAAAGTAGAAAAATATCCACGTA
Organism: Picea sitchensis; assembly: GCA_010110895.2. Taxonomy (NCBI): domain Eukaryota; kingdom Viridiplantae; phylum Streptophyta; class Pinopsida; order Pinales; family Pinaceae; genus Picea; species Picea sitchensis. The sequence continues at coordinate 235,357 of SNQJ01S0001942.1, read as the reverse complement.
GTGGCTACATTGAAAATAATATCAAATGGAGTAGGTGGAATTGACGAGGCAGACATTGTTTATTTCTCTGTCAAATCCCGGCCCATGTGATACCATGGATTGTGAAACTTTTTTTTTTAGATTTAACAATGATTTTTAAACTGAAAACCTCTGAGTTGCAGCGAATATATCGACATTTATGTTTAAAACTGACAGAGACTGTGTGGTAGCAATTTAATGGAAAATGATTTTTTTTTAATACTACACAGAGATTTAGGTAGCACAACGAATTAATTATTCATGACTGCACATCGATTTAACTATTCTACACAGACCTTTTTATTGCCTTATGAATTTGACTTATAAACTACACAATTTTACTTACTATCTGTATTCATTACACCTGCAAGTCCAGACTATTTTGGTTTATGGTAGCGCGAATAAGGTTGGGGTCTATTATGGAAATTAACCGATCAAATATAGTGTGCAATTAAAGTATCAACACCCTGTCAACAACCTGCGATATCCCTTTCATAATTCTTCAAAATTTATATAAGTCTTTATTGTTTTTAATTGCCTATAAAATTGTTTCTAAGAAGAACTTTTTATAATAGAATCCCTTCAAGGAAATTAGATGTCCTTAAGAATGTTAAGAATTCTACAAGGTCTATTTAAGTTATTATTGTTTTCTTTTGATATAAAATTTCTTCTAAGTGATTCATAAAGTAGTGATTCAATATATCGTTCTTGGAGCTTTTCAAGATTTTATGAGATATTATAAATAAAACTACATTATTTTAGATGTTATTCCATTCCTTCATAAGTTTTTATCAATGGACATGTTATTGGTGTATTAGGACTCTGATGGTTTAAGTTGGTACCTGAATGCATTGGTCGTTTTTGTTACAGTTTTAGAGTTGAATGCGCTTGGGATTCTTGTGTGCTCGTCGCACCATGGTGACATGATTTATTAGGTTTGGAACATTGTGCGCATTGATCAATAACACATATGAAATCTAGCTTAGGGTCTCGTGCCTCCTGACATGGATGTTGTTGTGTTTAGGGTTGTACTTGTTTTTGTAACTTTTTGTGATTTTCTCTTACTCGTCGGGAAGGTTCTAGTTACTAGTCACCGAACCTGTCGAGTTACATTGTTTGACTGTTGTCGTTGTTACTTTCCTACTTTAAAAAAAAAAAATTGCACTTGTTATGTGTAGAAAGTTGTCGTAATGACGAGGTCACTACATATGGTATTAGAGCAGGTTCAACCCTGTGACCATGGATTGCCATGCTTTCCACTACAGTAAACCCTTGAGTAATAACCTAGCACTAATTAAAACTTTAATGTGTCCATGTAGTGATCTCTATTAGAGGACAACACAGAGGTTCACAATGTGGTGTCGTGGAAGGAGGTGCGACGCCTCTAGAAGTGCTCGTGCCCTCAGAGTCTAACCCCCAAGGGGAAGAACAAGACCTTGGGATGGATTCGATTGTTGTAAGGGAAGATGATGGTCTCACAAGGTCATTCTAGGGAATGTCAAAGGCCTTGATTCACCATATATACTGAAATGAGGCCAGGGCACCTGTACCCCTAAGGGTCCACAACGCGCCCCATCCAGTACCGTTAGAATTCACCAAGATATTGAGAGGGATAAGTTCTCAAGTCCATGACTGTCGCAGATGGCTTAGCCATCGAGGCATGGCTAGAGATCAAGTCGATGTGATTCACAGTTCGCGATTATGACCTCAAACATGAAGGTCCATAGGGCAGTCTTTCAATTGAAGGGGAGCACTCTTCTATGATGGAAGACGCTCCTGCCACAATTGAACATGGTAGTCGAATACGTGTCATGGGAACTGTTCGAGGAACAGTTTCGAGAGAGGTATATTTCTAAGGAATTCATTGAGCTTCATCTCAATGAGTTCAATGCCTTGCGATAGGGAAGCCATACGGTGCCTAATTACAGGGCCCGTTTGATGGAGTCGCTTCGGTATGCTTCACACCTGAATACCAAGAGACTTAAGGTCAACATGTTTGTGTTTGGACTTAATGTCAACATTCATGAAAAGGTTAGGATTCTAATACCTCAAACCTTACATGATGTTGTTCAGAAGGCCCTCATAGCAGAGGAGGAGCTTATCTGTGGGGGTCAGAGCAAGACTCCAGCGAGACAGGTGTCATCTAGTGTGCTACAACATCAGACACTAGATAGAAATTCACTAGTATTTCGAGGTAGACAAAGAGGATCCGCATACACTACACCACGACAACCTAGGCCTCAACAATGGACTCCTTACAAAGCACCACAACAACGTCGACCGCAACAATAATAGTTTAGTGTTGCTCAACAGAAAAAACCAGTGTTCTAGGCCAGTGGGCCATCAACTTCTACTTCATGTACCAGGAGTATTGGACCGAAGAAAGGGTATTGGACATGTGGAGAGCCACACTACCAGCATGACTAGCTAGTTGATAGGACCCGAGCATATGGATCAGTTGGACCCGCTACCATGGGAGATTGGGAAAGGCCCATTAGATTCATGCAGCAATGATTAACCACCAAACAGAGCACCAGTCTATTTTTCTCGAGACATCAGGTACCATCGCTAACTAGACCCTTAGTATTTTGATAGATCCAGGTTCTACAGAGAGTTTTATTTCTGGTGCAGCAGTAAAAATAATTAAGGTGAAGCCAGTCAAATAGGACGAGTTCAACTTTGTAAAAATAGCTTTGAGAGACAAACAAAAGGTTGGTGGAAAGGTTACGAGATATAGTCTTAACCTGGGAGAGTTTTTCACTCGGGCCAACTTGTACATCACAACCTTAGGGTATTATGATGTTGTGATTGGTATGGACTGGTTGGAATCGCATGATGCGATACTTGACCGTAAGATGAAACAATTGAGCTTGGTTGATGACGAGGGAAATAGATGCATAATTTTAGATCAAAACCAGGGAGTATCTCTAAGGTTCATCTCTTCCTTACAGCTATGGAAGAGCATGCACAAGGGATGTAAGATTTATGCAATCCTTGCTTTAAACGAGAAGGGAGTAGCAGAAGGTCTAGAACACCTTCTGGTGGTGAGAGAGTTGTCGAACATCTTCCATGAGGAGTTACCTTGGATGCCTCCATAGAGGAAATTGGAATTTACCATCGACCTAAAACACGGAACTTAACTGATAGTAAGAACACCTTATCGGATGTGAACCCCAGAGTTACAGGAGTTGAGAATGCAACTGAAGGCGTTGTTAAACCTATGACTTATACGTCCAAGTGTTTCGCCATGGGGTGCACTTGTTATCTTCATACGAAAGAAGGATGGTTCGTGGAGACTCTGCATTGACTACCGTCAATTAAATAAGGCAACGATCTTGAATCAATATTCATTGCCAAGGAAGGATGATCTGTTTGATCTGATGAAACATGCAAAGGTGTTTTCAAAAATTGACTTGAGATTAGGGTATCACCAGTTACAAATCAAGGAGGATGACATCTCTAATACCTCCTTTAAGATGAGGTTTGGACATTACGATTTTACTGTTTTACTATTTGGACTATCAAACGCCCCTGGGGTATTTATGAGCTTGATGAATAGGGTTTTCTGCAAATACTTGGACAATTTTGTCCAAGTATTCATTGACGATATTTTGATATATTCTCGGATGATGGAGGAGCATGACAAACACTTGTGCTTGGTACTACAGTTTCTGTGAGAGAACAAATTGTTTGGGAAACTGTCTAAATGCTCGTTTTATCAATCAAAGATTCTTTACTTAGGCAATATCATCTCCAGTGAAGGTATCGTTGTGGATCCAACAAAATTCAAGTCTATTATGGAATGGCCTACACCGACGAATGTCCCAGAAGTGCGTAGCTTCATGGGTTTAGTAGGATACTATTGATGGTTCATCGAGGATTTTTTAAAGATAGAAAATCCAATCAAAAAATTACAAAAGAAGAACATAAATTTTGTTTAGACCGAGAAATGCATGGAGGAATTTCAGAGACTCAAGGATCTATTGAAAACAACACTGATACAAAAGGTCCCTGACATGGACATGGACTTCCTGGTATGCACTGACGCATCCAAGGAAGGCTTATATAGAGTCTTGATGCAATACATTCAAGTGATCGCTTACATCTCAAGAAAGTTGAGAAGGCATGAGGACAACTATGCGACGCACTATTTGGAGTTGTTAGCCATTGTTTATTCCTTAAAATTTTGGAGACACTACCTTATTAGACCAAAATTTGAACTAAAAAAAAACCACTATGGACTACAACACATATTTATGCAAAGCAACTTGAACGCGCGACAACGACGTTGGTCAGAATTGCTTAGCAAGTACGATTTGAAGATTACTTACATAAAATAAACAATGAAGAAAGTGGCAGATGTGGCAGATGCGTTGAGTCGAAGACCACACATCTCTTAGGTGATGCCTCTTCAAATGAATCTACGTGAAAAGATCCTAACTTTACAGTGCGATGAAGACTATTGTAAAGAGGTCAAGGCTTTTAGTGGACAAAACACAATGATGGTACCGAAATTTGAAGGATTTACTGTGGACAACGATGGATTATTGAGATTTAAAAAACTAATTTACGTACCGCCCAACGACGAGTTTAAGATTTTGATCTTAAATGAGGCTCATAGAGAAGTGTACATGTCTCATCCTGGAGTCAGAAAGATGAGGGAAGACCTTAAACCCTTATTCTTCTGGAAAGGAATGAAGGCAGACATGGTCAACTACGTGGCAGGATGTCTAGAATGTCAAGAGGTGAAGGCTCAACATAGACATCCAACAAAATTACTACAACCACATGCTATTCTGGAATCGAAGTGGGAGGACATTTTGATGGATTTCATTGTTGGACGTCCACTAACGACAAGGAGACGCGACTCGATATTTGTTGTGGTAGACACTCTAACGAAGAGTGCTCATTTTATTCCTGTGCGTACGACGTATCAGGGACCTAACTTAGCTAGAGTTTCCATCAGTGATATTTTGAGGCTGCATGGTGTGCCTAAGAGGATTATATCAAATAGATGATCGGTGTTTATAGGACAATTTTGGAATAGTCTCCAAGAGGCCTTGGGAACCCAGCTTAAATTTAGTACTGTGTATCACCTAGAAATAGACGGGCAAATTGAGCAAACAAACCAAACCTTGGAGGATATGTTGCGTATGTACATAATGGACCAAAAAAATCATTGGGAATAATTCTTTTCACTGGTATAATTTTCATATAACAACAGTTACCAAGGCACCATTAAGATGGTGCCTTTCGAGTTTCTTTATGGGCGACCTTGTTGGACACCTTTGAGTTGTGATCAGCTTAAGGATAGGGTCCTGGTGGGACTAAAAGTGATCCAAGAAATGGAAGATCAAATGCAAACAATAAGACACAGGATCAAGGAACCGCAGGATTGACAGAAGAGTTATGTTGATGCGCATCGTGTCGATCGTAGATATGAATTTGGTGATTGAGTCTTCTTGTGGGTGAAACCGCATAAGAGTTAGATCAAGTTTGGAAAGGGTTCTAAACTCTCTCCTAGGTTCGTGGGACTTTTTGATATTATGGAAATGAAGGAGCCCGTGGCCTATCGATTAGCTTTGCTTGATTCTTTAAGGTGTATGCACAATGTTTTTCACATCTCTGTTTGGAGACACTATGTTAGTGATCCTACACATGTTATTGACATGAGTTCCTTGCAGGTATCAGATGAGGCTGTACTCATGGCAGAGCCAATCCTCATCCTAGAACATCGCATTCAAAAACTATGATGTCGAATAGTATTTCAAGTCAAGGTCTAGTGGGACAACTATAGGCTGCACTCAGCGACCTGGGAGGACGCATATGATATGCGTCGGCAGTCTCCATTTTTGTTTGATATCTAGACATGTGATATTGTGATACACTTTATTTCGACACTTATATACTATGAAACTTCGGGAGGAAGTTTAAAACAAGAGGGGGTGTATGTAACATCCCTCTCTTGCGCACACTGAGTGGACTTATTCTTTGAGGACACTTGCGTGCAAGTGATTTGGGTCATTATACTATTAGTTGATTTTATTATGATTATGAGATATTGTGGATTTGATCATATATATTTTTTTTTGTATTTACATTCACAAGTGCTATTGACTGGGTTCTTCTGAGTGTGAAGGACTCTGGACTTTGAGGATGATGAGGCATCAATGAAAATCCATGGACTACGGATCGAGACAGAGAGTGGACTATTAGGGTTTGAATGTTGTTGATGTGACATATGTACATATGATTATATATTATGATGTTGATTTTTATTGTTGACATGATTCGTTGACGGATGCAGGCTGCCAATAAATTTCTGACCAGACTCACATTTGGATTCAAGGGGTCATGCACGACAACCAGAGACATTGAGGGAGAGGTATGGCAGTAGCCCTGCCACAAGCTACTAGCACTCCTTTCATGGCTCGAACTGTAGGTTAATGATTACCTAGTTCGACAAGACCCAGGATGTCGTGAGGGAATATTGTGATAGTCGCTCACGATGATTCTAAGCGGTGTGAAATAAGGCAGGGTCCTTATTCCTTAGATACCCTTAGTCTCCCACAAGATCACCTGATGGAGTATTGACTCGAGGGGTTTGATGTCTACCAAATTTAGTCAAGAGGCGAGTGGCACCCTTGGAGCATGTAGTGCGTCTTGAAGGGCATGTCACGCAAATAAAATGGAAAGAGGTGAGTGCCACCCTTGGAGCACGTAGTGCATCCTGAAGGGCAGGTCACGATTTTAACTAGTAAATAAATAAACCTAGTTCCTAGAAAACTATGCCTCCTTAGGACTTGGTTGGCCTTAAAATGAATGATGTGATAAGTAAAGTTTAGTAACTAATTTTCCCCTTAAGAACTGTTGCCAAACTTAGTGAATTGAAAACCTAGGTCTGAGTAGAACCTTAGAACAAAAAAAAAAACTAATTAGACATATAACATGAAGGGGGTAAAGAAAATTCAAGCATTAATAATTAAAGTGGAAATTTTATTAAAGGTTTAATTAATAAAAGGGGTATTTGGTTGTTTTTGTCTAAACTTGCTAATTCTAAACTTAGTTATAAAAAGGGAAAACTTTAAGAAAAAGGGAAACTTAAAGAAAAGGGGGAAACCTAAGTAAAGGGGGAAACTTAAAGAAAAAGAGGAATGTCTAACTTAGTAAGAAATCTAGCCTTTGAAACTTTCTATTTATGAAGTCAACTAGGAATTAAGTAAGGCGTAAGTCATTTAAGAATTGTGAGGGAATAATGGGACATGGAGGAGCGTTTTTAGGAACGCTTTTGAGTCGGTGAGGGAAATAGGAATATTTAATTAATTAATAAATTGATTTTCTACTGCAACTAGGGGATCGAGCGACATGTGTACGGGGTAGGCTTTTCCTAATTAAATCAATGAAAACAGAATCTAATGAGGGTTTGGGAAAGTAATGACTAAGAAACTCTATAAGAAGGATGGCAGAGGAGGAGTATGACACATATGTCTTGTGTAACATTACGTTGCTTAAATTTCATCTTGACTAAACCTTCTCTTGTGGGAGTTGGGATACCTAGCTCGGGTAACAAGTGGTAGCTCGTCCTTACAAGGCAATTTGGGGAGATATCATTCTCTGGTATTGTGTGCGTGGCCCCTTTGCAGCTCGAGGGGATTAGGGGGAAGAAGAGTACCCCTAGCGTCGGTTGGGAGGTACCGGTGAGGTCTCATTGGTCAACAAGTCAGAGTTGGAAGGAGTGCGAGCACAGGATAATCACTTTTGGTTCTTTGCATTTTTCTATGATACACATGTGTATAAGTTATATAAAATAATAGCTCAATTTCTTGTTCATGCATTTCTTTATTGTTGAAAGCTCGCTTGCGTAGATGTTGTTAAAATAAAAAGACTAATTTAGTTATGCATATGAATTTTTATTTGGGTGATAGTGCGCCATGTGAAATTGCAAAGGGTCACCAAATTTATATTTCTGATTTTTATTTTATTTTACTTTGCATTTTTATTGTTTTTAATCCAAAGAAATTGTGTTTTAATCTTCTGTTAATTTATCTTTTAAGTTATTAGTCTATGCCTGAGTAGTCGGCCAGGAGTCGAATCGACTATCTTTCACTTTGGTGTTAAAGATTTAGATTCAAATTCCATTATTTCATGTGCATGGATAATAAGTGAAGGATAATTTATTTTCCCAACAAATCCATTGCTTGTACAATGAAAATCCTTTTCTTTTCTCTACAATTTTCATAAAAACATTTGCTCATCATTTTCCTCGAATTTTACTCAGCGATTCCATGATCTTACCTTGCGATCTTACTTGAAGTATTCTATGTGTTTTTCATTAAAACATACCCTGCGTCTTTCTTAAAACATACTTTGCATATTTGCGAAACACTATTTAATTTATATTTTAGAATTTGTTTAAAACTAGATCTCTATATCTGAACACTGGAATGTGGGAGGTTGAGTTCAAGATTTATCCTTGTTTTTCTATGCATGAAGACCCCTGTATTTTTTGTGGGTTATCCATTACCCGATTCCTTCCCTCATGCATTAAGCACCGTGAGTGTTGAACACAACACTTATTTTCATCCCTGTCATGGGAGTTTAATTTTCGTTGCCTTCTTAATTTCGAAGTCAATATGAATTGAACTCTTTTTTATGTCATAGAATCGATGGGTGGATTATTGACCCTTCCTCCACCATGAGTTCCCAAAAGTGTAGGCATGCTTGCCCGTAGCTCCTTTAGTAGTCGTTTAATTTACTTTGCATTTCACCAAGGATGGCATGATACTTGGTTCCTGGCCTCCCCTATTAAACATAATTTAAGAAAAATCAATGCCTAGAATTTAAACAATGATATAATACATATATTGGAATTTGGATTCTTAATCACCCTTTATGATTGACGAACCTACTTATCTCCCAACGAATCTGGGTGTCTTGTACCAACCGTCTATTTATTCTCCTTTCCTCAGAAAAATCGTGTTATCAAATAATGATTTAACACAATATTTACTCAACGAATTACACTATATTTACACAACAATTTTACACTGTATTTACACAACGATTTACACAATATGTACACAAAGTTTTACAGGGTATTCACACAAGGAGTTACACAGTATTTACACAACAAATTTGTGATGATTTTTGTTTTTAATCCCTATCTTCCATCTCCCTGGGATCGAGGCATTCCCATTATGGAAATCATGGCTATATAGTTATGCTTAGGCTACATAGTTTTAATGTTGTGATTGATTCAAACAAAGGAATTTTCCTCCGAGAAATAACTTGAAATCGAAGAAGTATGGTCACCAGATCAGTTCTATTACTACTTTACACATAGAAGAAAAAAACTCAATGGGCAAACACTCGAGGGGGTATATTGATCCAACTCACTGCACGTTCCTTGAATTTGGCTTCTGTGTTAGATCGGCGGTGATTTTATTTTATTCATTCCAAAGTATGGAATAATTTAACTAACATATATTTAATCTATAAAAATATCATTTTAATAATGATAACATATATTTAATGTATAGAAATATCCACGTAGTGGCTATAGTGAAAATTATATCAAATGGAGTAGGTGGAATTGATGAGACGATAATTGCTCCTTTCTCTGTCAAAGCTCGACCCATGTGATACCAAGGATTGTGAAACTAACCTTTTAGATTTAACAATGATTTTTAAACTGACAACCTCTGAGTTGCAGCGAATATATCGACAACTATGTTTAAAATTGACAGAGACTACGTGGCAACAATTTAATGGACAACGATTTTTATTTAATACTACACGGTGATTTAGGTAGCACAGCGAATTAATTATTCATGACCGCACAATGACTTAACTATTCTACACAAACCTTTTTATTGCCTTCTGAATTTGGCTTATAAACTACACACTTTTACTTACTATCCATATTCATTACACGTGCAATTTCATATTATTTTGGTTTATGACAGTGGGAATAAGGCCGAGGTGTATTATGGAGCTTAACCGATCGAATATATTATGCAATTAAAGTATAAACACCATGTCAACAACCTTTGATGTTCCTTTAATAACTATGCAAAAGTTAGATAAGTGTTTATTGTTTTTAATTGCCTACAAAATTGTTTCTAGGAAGAACTTTTTCTAATAGAATCCCTTCAAGGAAATTAGATGTCATTAAGAATGCTAAGAATTCTACAAGGTCTATTTCAATTATTATTGTTTTCTTTTCCTAGAAAAATTGTTCTAAGTGATTCATAAAGTAGTGATTCAATATATCATTCTTGGAGTTTTTCAAGATTTTACGAGATAATGTAAATAAAACTACATTATTTTAGATGTTATTCCATTCCTTCATAAGTTGTTATCAATGGACAAGTTATTGGTGTATTAGGACTTTGACGGTTTAAGTTGGTACCTGAACACGCTGGTCGTGTTTGTTAAAGGTTCCGAGTTGAATGCACTTGGGATTCTTGTGTGCTCATCACATTGTGGCGCTGTGATTACTTAGGTTCCTACCATTGCACGCATTGATTGATAGTGCATATGAAACCTGGCTTAGGGTCTCATGCCTCCCAACATGGATGTTGTTGTATTTAGGGTTGTAATTGTTTTTGTAACCTTTTTTTATTGTCTCTCGCTTGTCGAGAAGGTTCTAGTTATTGGTCGCTGAGGCTGTCGAGTTGCGTTGTTTGACTGTTGTCATTGTTACTTTCCTGCTATTAAAAAAAAAATTGCACTTGTTATGCATCGCAAGTTGTTGTAATGACGGGGGTCACTATAATTTCCTCATGTTGCAATGCCATGCACATATGCCAACATCACAATGTGACAAACATTTCCAAATGTTGCAATGTGTAAAAAATAGTAACGTTGCAAGCTACCAAATGTAGTAACGTCGCAATGTGACGAACATAGCCCTGGTGTCACAAACATTACCCTGTCATCGCAATCTGACAACCATATCCCTGTGTTCCAATATGACACTCATATCCTGGCGTTGCATTGCGAAAAAAATTCAAAACATTACAATCGGACGAATACAACCCATAGTTGCATTGTGTTGTACACAATAGAATGTGAAAATGTGAAAAACATATACCAACATTAGAATGAGACAAACATTTCCTCACATTCCATTGTGATGCACATATCTTTATGTCACATTGTGACCGACATTTCGAGATGTAGAAATGTGTTACACACCACCCTATTGTCACAATGTGATGCACATATCCCGAGGTTAGAATGTGTAGAACATAATAACATTGAAATCTACCAAACATAGTAACGTCGCAATGTCACAAACATAAATGGACGTCGCAATGTGACAAACATAACCCTGTCATCATAATGTGATGAACATATCCTTGTGTTCTAATGTGACACATGTATCCTGACATCGCATTGTGATAGACATTTCCAAACATTGCAATGGGACAAACACAACCCATTGTTGCAATGTGATGTACACAACCGAATCTGGCAATGTGACAACCATATAGAAACATTGCAATGAGATGAACGTTTCTCAGCATCACAATGTGATGATCATATCTCGCAATCAGACTGTGAGAAACATATTCCAACACCATAATGTGACATTAAAAAAGCTTGATCGTAATTTGATGACCATAACCTTACGATCTCATGTGACAAACAAAAGTTGATGTCACAATGTGACAAACAAAATCTGATGTCACAATGAGACAAACAAAACATGATCAACATTGCAATGCAGTAGTGCCATAGTAAACCATGGTTAGAC
>SNQJ01S0001942.1:212934-223528 GCA_010110895.2 Picea sitchensis | reverse complement strand
TTGATGCTTCTGGATTACCCGTTCCAGATGGTGGAGGTTCCACTTCAGCCCCTTCTGGTTGGCGCCCATTTAAAGTCTCGTTAATGGATTCCAACGAGCATAGTATGAGGGCTAGTTCGGGCGATGGTGGTGGTGGTGCTAGTGGTGTTGATGGTGTTGATGGTGTGGGTGGCGTCGGTGGTGCTCGTGACAACACTCCCCTACCTTGACCCCTTCAAGTCCTGACCATCTTGTATGACTTAACCTGCATCACCCCAAAATTGTCCGGGTGAGTTCAAGGACGTCTCATATTGGTGCTACTCAAACTTAGAAACAAGGTTGGGCGTAAGTTTTCTTTACTTGTCTGTAAACAGACATTACTCCATCAGGGGAATTGGCTCAGTTTGGGTTAGGTCTAAGCGTCTAAGATTGGTTTGTTCGTTCTTGCAAAAAGAATTATTGGTTCCCTCACCCTGTGACTTCATTAGCTTTGTGCTTTATTCGTCACTTCCTAGTGCATGCGCCACCAGTCTAAGTCTTAACATCATTAAATATCTTTAAGGTAGACTAACCTTACACTTAATTAAATAACTAATTTTGAAAAGAACATTATTATACTAATTTAACTTAGCTTAATTTTAAGTAAAATTATCTTGTCTTTTATATCTATATAAATTATTTATACTAATTTATTTAATTTATTGTTAATTATTTTAACATTTTAAACTATACATATGAAATGATTAAACGTTCTCCCAAGGGTTTGGGAATGCATGGGTTCCACGTGCTCATTTGGCTTTCATATGCTCCCTCGTATCCCAATCTCTACACCTGTCAACCTTTCAATTCTCCATGCATTCTTACTATGTCCCACTTTTTCATCCGCTGGGACTTTCCTTGCATCAGTATTTTCCCACCACAGATCTTCCTCTGCTCTACTCTGAGGTTTTCAGAATTCTCCAGCCATGGTTCACCTTCACAACGTAGTTCTGATCACTTTACCAGTTCGTCTTGCAGAAACAGAGTATATTGATATGGCCCCCTGATAAGATGCAGGACCTGGAGTCCAGTCCCCTTGAATTGTTGGGAGCCAATCCCTTGCCTGTACATTTCGTAGAGCTCATCCTCAGCTATAGTAAGAGGTATGATTCATTCCACATGTGGTGCACATTTCAGTACCTTCATGGAGAATGTTGAGCTAATTGAGTCATGATTCTGCATAAACCTTCCTTACGCTAGGGTAATGAATGGTAATTTCTTCTTTCGAACAAAATTCATTCACCTGTGTAAAATTATAGCTATAAGCGTATATATATTGTTATATGTGTATACGGTATTTTTCATCTTCATCAACCGAGCCAAGCGGTCCTGCGAATTTCCCCTGGTGTCACCGGTCAATATCCGACCCTCAGGTCTTCCCATTTCTTCACGTTTTCTTCCTTGGGACCACACCCAAATTTCCTTTAGGAATCCTATTGTCGGGCTTCGGGGTTTCATATTCCCCAATGTCGAGAATTCATGTTCCCTCAAATTCCCGATACGACACTTTATGTGCTAGCCCTTCAGGCTAGACAGCCATCTCATATGACCGACGTCCCATGTGACCCTAGCCCTATCTTTCATCGGAGTTTCGGGGTTCTCAATGTCGAGCCTCACAAGTCCTTAGGACTCGCGATTCTCCGATCCCCGATTTTCTCCTAGCGCTTTAGCTCTCCAAGCTAAGCCCGTGGTCCACGCGACCTCTCCTTGTGACCGCGGTCTTATCCTTATCGGGTTTCGGGGTTTCACGACTTTCGTTGTTACGAACCCCGGCCCTCGCAGTTCCCTACTGCCGATTTACCGATGCGATACCCTGTGCGTTAGCCCTTCGGCTAAGCCTTTTTGGCCCATATGACCATTATATCCCAGGGCCACAGCCTTATCCCACATCGAAGTTTTGGATATCGCAATACTGCATTGCATGAATCCCGTGTCTATGGAATTCCCGATATCACGATACCCGATGCGCCTCCTCTCTGTGCATTCGCCCTGTTTTGACTATGTCGAGGTCCTTGTGACCTGCACCCATGTGACTACGGTCTAATCCTCATCGGGATTCTGGGTTTCACGATTCTTACTGTAATGAACCGCTCGTCCACGGAATCCCCGATTTCCCGATGCGCGATGTGATTAATCCTTGATTAACATATTAATTAATTAATTAATGCCTTTTTGACGAAGGTTTAAGTGTTTAACTCATTTACGTCGCATAACCAACCACGTGTCCATCGTTGACCCCTCCGTGGGCCCCGTTATCCCTTGACCCATCGGGAAATCACGTTTCGCGATTTCATTGTGCATAGATTCCTTGTCCACGGGATTCACGATTTCCCGATTCGCGATGGCCCGATGGATGACCTCCCATCGGGACCTTTCCCGATGGCTCCAATCATTGCCATGTGTCCTCGAAATGAATGGCTCAGATCTTGTCGGAAAATCGTGTATCGCGATTCAGTGTGACATAATTTTTGTGTGCTCGAATACTCCGATTCCCCGATTTCTGACTCTCTCCAGGGTTCTGACATGCGTCTGAAATGATGGACGGTTCAGATCAATTCTCAGGGTTCCTTGCTTTTATCGGGAATTTTCCTGTCGGGAAATCGACACTTGCATTGTCGTTATTCTCTGTCCTCACGGATCCCCGACTCCTGATCCCCGATGGTACACGTCATTGACCTCGCGGGAGTTGACATTTGACACCTATCCTCCCTCGGTGTATCGGAGTTCGCAAGTTCGTGAATCCAACACCTATGAGTTCTAGGACTTGCGTTTTCTCGAACTCCGACCTGCGATCATTTGGTGTGACGTGACACCTGTCCACCACCCTAACCCTAGTGGTCCCACAACGCTTATGTCACTGTCGGGATATCGCCGATTGCGATTCCCAGCAACATGATTTCTTTGTCTTCGAGAACCCCAATTTCCCGATCCACGACTCTTTGGGATCTCCTGACATGCGTCACGCACAATGGACAGTCTAGATCCGATCGAGAAATCGTGTATCGCGATTTCAACCTGCACAAGTCTCTCATCTCCAGAAACCCCGATTTCATGACTCTCTGGGATATTTCGACACGCGTCACTACTGTTTGGACGGCTCCGATCTTATCGAAAAATCGCGAACCGCGATTTCAACATGCAACGGTTCTACACTCTTAGGATTTTCGATAAAATCTTGATGCCTCCCTAAGATGCTGACACGTGTCCTGCTGAGATCAACGGCCAGGATCCCTTCTCGAGATTTCGAGAACCACACGATCTCGATTCTCAGACTTAACAAAACCCCGATGACTCAGATTTCCCGATGACTCTTCCGGGACTCCTCCTATGCACGTTGGGGATTAAACGCCATGCAACTTTTCTAGATCTCACGGCTGATGGGATTCCGCTCGAGATCTCATGGCTCAGATCCGGGTTTTTTTTGGCATAATGAACAGCTTTGTTTTGAGGTAATGATTAATCGCGAGAAAATTTACATGGTGTAAAAATTTATCTTTCTGGCATGGTTAAAACTTATAATGGCCTAATCTCTGGGTTTCTTCATTATTTTAAAATTTCACTGAGGTTAGTACACTGTTCCCGCGTGATACAAGTCTTCTAAATTTCTTTTTTTTTTTGACTACGCATCAGCAGTTTCCCTCATTTAGGTAAGTTTGAGGTGAAATAGGCCTTTTCAAGGTCCTGCAATTGCCTTTTTGCATTTTATTTAGTATGATTCGTGTAGTCATCGAGTCTTACCAGTTTCAAGCCTCCAATAGAAGCTTCCCTTCGACATTTTCATCGATAAGTACTGCTCAAAATAAAATTAAGTCATCATCTCTGTTTTTCGTGCTTAATAGCTTTGTTCAGGCTGTTTTAAGGGTAGTCATTTTGTGGAAGGTGATCCCTCCCATTATCCGGTGTGTTGCTACTATTTTAAAGGCATTCCTTCGAATGTTCAGTCTACCATTGTAGTGACCATATATGATCTAGTTACAGGGTTTTACCTAAAGCTGTTTCTTGCGATATATGAGCTTATTTGCTTGGGTCATGTAGGAGTATTATCCTGAGTGCATTTTCGTTACTGTTTCAGTCATAACAAATCAAACTGAACATGTTTTGCTTATAGTTTAAGTGTGGCTGGAGTTAATACTCGGGGTTTTGGCCCTCAGGCCCAGATTCTGAACTAAGACACTCTGATACCATATGTAATGCCCATATATTTCTAAACATCATTAATTTTCCTAAACATTTTATGAAAGTGAACTGAAACATAAATTCATAGCATGATATTTGATTTTTATAACAACAACTTCAGTAACTTAGATTTATCAGTGAATACTAATTTCATAGCAGAAGTAAATAAATGCATAACTTGACAAAGTACTCGGTTCTGATGCTAATTTCCGTTGCCAGCTGTCTCGCTGCTGCTCTCCTGCTAACTGCTACACAGTCCAGTCCTGCTGCAAACATAGAAAAATAATTGCCCAAAACTATTGTCCACCCTGCCAACTAGGAAAATGACCTAGCTCCAGGATATCTACGGATATCCTGGCCCCCTTGCCCAAAACCTCTAGCAACTCGGTGCCTGCCTGATCAATATGTCACAACCAAAAAATCTTGTGCCTCAATCTGAGTTCACCAATCTCACAGCAAAGCTCTCGACTCTTTGCAGATAGCAAGAAAACAGTCCTCCGCTACCATTCCCCCCCTGTCGAATGGTGCGTACATCCCCCTCTTCCCTCCCTTATTCCTCCCGACCGACTCACGCCTTTACTCCACAACCACCCCCCGTCCTCCGTCCTTCGTTCCTTCATTAATATTTTATCATCTCGGAATTTCTGGGCTTCTTGCCCTGCATACGCCACCCTCTACTATATACGCAATCCCTGTTATCTCATTTTTTTTATTGATCTCTTAAATTTATGTCACAAGTCATTAAATAGGATCTTCAGTTTGATTATTACTTAATTAATCACACTTATTTTCTTTAATTAATTTTGCTTTATAATCTTTAATCATTTATTCAATTAGGGTCGTTACAGAGACAAACAAAACATGATCAACATTGCAATGCAGTAGTGCCATAGTAAACCATGGTTAGACATAATAAACATGGCCCACCATATTCATATCCACATGGTCAATGAAGGAAAGTCATGGGCATGGTCAACCATAATAAACCTTGGTCAACCATAGTCAACCATGGTGAAAGTCAGCCACAATCAACCATGGTGAAGGACAACCACGATCAATCATAGTCAACCTTTCCTTCCCAATGTCAACCAAGCTCTACCAAAGTTAACCATGCTCATGGTCAACCGTAAGAAACCATGGTCATGGTCAATCATAGTGAACCATCCTCATTGTCAAGTGACATATTATTGTATTAATAATTTAACATCTTACATTATACATTAAAGTATTAATATTTAAATTTTTAAATTTTATTAATGCAATAATGCATTATTAATATATTAATACTTTAATAATATATTACCAATGTATTACAACTTTATCAATGTATTACTTTATCAGTGTATTAATAATTCAATAATTTTTTAATGTATAAATACTTTAGTAATATTCTATAAAATCTATTTGTTTCTATTATTACTCTAATAATGTATTATTAACATATTACTTTATTAGTGTATTAATACTCTAACATTGTATTAATTAATATTGTATAAATGTGTTAATTAATTCATACATTACATTATTAATGTATCAATTAATTAGTACGTTACATTATACATTAATGTATTAATACTTTATTAATTTTTTCAAATACTAATAAGTTAGAAATGTATTTATTAATGCATTTAATATGTTAAATGTATTAAATGTTTAAAATGTATTGTTTCTCTAATAATGTATTATTAATATATTACTTTATTACTGTATTAATACTTTAGCATGTTATTAATTAATATTGTATAAATATATTAATCAATGAACACATTACATTATTAATCTATCAATTAATTAATACATTACATTATACATTATACATTAATACGTTTCAATGGGATGCACATATCCTAATGTTGCATTATGGCATACATTGCGAGACGTAATCGCAATGTCACACACATATCCCAAGGTCGCAATGTGCCTAACATTTTCAAAAGTCATAATGTGTCGAACCTAATAACGTTGCAATCTACTAACCATAGTAATGTGGCAATGTGACGAACATACCCTCATGCATGAATCTGGTGCCCGTATCTTGACGTCGCATTGTGAAAGATATTTCCAAACATCAGAATGAGATGAACACAACCCATTGTCACAATGTGATATAGACAACCGAATGTGGCAATGTGACAAACATAGACGAACATTGCACTAAGATGAACATTTCCCAACATCACAACGTGATGAACATAGCCCATTATTGGATTGTGACAAACTTATTCCAATGCCATAATGTGACAAAAAAAATCCTTCGTCGTAATTTGATGACCATAATCTTACAATCTCATGCGACAAAGTAAATTTGATGTCACATTGTGAGGGACAAAAGTTGATATCACAATGGGACGAACAAAATATGATGTCGCAATCTGACGAACAATACATGATCAACATTGCAACACAATAGGTCCATAGTAAACTATGGTTAAACATAATCAACATGGCCCACCATAATGAGATCCACATGGTCAATGAAGGTCAACTATGGGTATGGTCGACCTATAATAAACCCTGGTTAACCATAGTCAACCATGGGTATGGTCGACCATAATAAACCATGGTTAACCATAGTCAACCATAATGAACCAAGATCATTGTCAATTAATGTATTAATGAGTTAATAATTTGAAATGTTACATTATACATTAATGTATTAATGTAATAACATATTATTGATGTATTAATAATTTAATAATGTATTTCTAACATCATTAAGGTCAATGGTTAAACATAATCAACATGACCCACCATAATCACATCGCCATGGTAAACGAAGTTCAACCATGGGTATGGTCGACCATAATAAACCATATTCAACCATAGTCAACGATGGTCATGGTCAACCACAATCAACCATGGTGAAGGATAACCACAATCAATCATAGTCAACCTTTCCTTCCCAAAGTCAACTAAGGTCTACCTAACCGTAAGAAACCATGATCATGCTCAATCATAAGAAACCATGATCATGGTCAACCATAGTGAACCAAGGTCATTCTCAATTAATGTATTAATGTGTTAATAATTTAACATGTCAAATTATACATTAATGTTTTAATACTTTAATTTTTACATTATTATAATGCAATAATGTATTCTTAAAATATTAATAATTTAGTAATGTTTTACTAACATCATTAAAGTTAATGTATTTCTACTTTATTAATGTATTACTTTATTAGTATATTAATACTTTAGCGTTGTATTAATTAATGTTATATAAATGTGTTAATTAATTAATACATTACATTATGAATGTTTCAACTAATTAATACATTAATGTTAATTAATACTTTAATTTATACATTGCATTTATGTAAAAATGTATCAATAGTGTTAATGTATTAATAATATTAATTTATTAATATGAATAATGTATTGATAATATTAATTTATTAATATTATTAATTTATTAATAATATATATTATTAATGCATTTAAAATAATATTATTAATGTATTATTTTAATGTATTAATATATTACTTGACTATATTAATATGTTATTTTAATATATTACTTTAATAATGTATTACTAACATAATTAAACCTAATGTATAACTACTTTATTGATGTATTATGAATTTACTATGTTATAATCTAATTAATACTTTATTAATGTTTTAAAGTATTAATAATTTATTAATATATTCAATATATTAAATGTATTTTTTATTATTATTTTAATGTATTATTAATGTATTACTTTATTAGTGTCCATTAATTCCGTAGCATGGTATTAATTAATATTTTATGAATGTATTAATTAGTTAATACATTATACATTATACATTAATTTTAATTAATAATTTAATTTATATATTACTGTATTAATATTTTAGTAATGCATTACTACTTTATTAATGTTTTAATGTTATTCATAATTATGATCATAATAAATTATGATCATGATCAACTATAGTCAACCATAATCATTTTTAATAAATGTATGAATACTTTAATATGTATTAAATGCATTACTTTAATCTAATAATATATATAATGTATTAATAATATAAATCTATTAATTATATATTGTATTAATGCATTACTTTAATGTAATAATATACATAATGTATTAATAATATAAATCTCTTAATTATATATAGTATCATTGTATTAATAAAATATATAGTATCAATGTTTTGTATTAACAAGAGCTGCATGGCAGTGTAGTCCTTGCCACGTAAGTTCCTTCCAAGTAAGATCATGTATGTCTCTGTACACATGCAATACATATATCTAATGCAATACATATATCTATTGGATATCACAGATGATGCAAAGTGTAACGGAATGTGTGTCAATGTGGGTGATAGTGACGTGCTCTATATACCAATGCGAGAGCTATTTCAATGCCAGCCAACGCCAGAGCTATTTCAATGCCAACTAACCAACCAGTGGCCACTAATAGAGTCTGTAATCTCTTCCTAGCACAACCCAAGGTGCATGTATGAGAAAACATGGATGTACACCCTTGTTGTTTGGCCACTTAAATGCTTGCCCACACCTCTGCAATAAGGGGTTCAATTTCTTCACCAACCATAATTTTAAAAGATGGTTTAATTCAAAAAAAAAATATTAAAAAATTTAGTATAACTGTTATACTTTATAAAATTATTGAAATTTATAGTCAAACTACTTAGTCAATGGAATTAATGTCAAATCAATAACAAAATCATTGCTATAGTCATGCTTTGGGAAGGACTAATAATAACTTAATAATGGAATTATTCAAAAAAAACTTAAAATTATTTAAAATATCCTTTTACGTTTCACGATCAAAATAGGCTTTTCTTTTTTCTGATATAATCCTTAATTATTTTCAAGTACACTATCATTAAATGAAATTTCATGGGAAACTAAACTCATAGACTCATGAAAATAAAACCCTTAGAAAGTAAAAGATCAAAAACTTTGAAGAACTGTGCTTGATAAATATTGATGCCCACAGAAGCCAAGTGTTCATCTGTTCGGTGGAGAAGATCTTCGTTATACAAATGCAAACAGTAACAAAGAGCTTCCCACCATGTGAAGATTTACCCAGTTCTCATGGCGGTTTATCACCGAAAATATTTGTAGTCAGTGGCTGAGTTTGCACATTTTCAAAATCCGAGGGAAAAAAATAGCCCCTCCATCCCCATAACAAAGCATAAAAAATTCATCTATATTTACAAAATAGCGCTTACATTTTTACGAAAAATACTACAAATAGACAACATTTACAACAGAAGCGATGTGCAGGTGGTCATGCTACTAGTACTTAGCTCCACATGCGACATCTTGGAACAATTGTTGAGCACACCATCTCGATTCAACCACAAATCGAGTGGAATATCGTGCTTCCCCCAGCTTTGTTGTCCATCAGAAAATTATTGGCCAAGGACGACGAACCCATTTCATGCCTCAACATAGACATAGATATAGGAAAAGGAAAAGATCCTCCCATTTTCATCCATGACGACATACACTGAGCTCTCAGATTCTCCTCGAAAAACTCGCCTCTACTAGACAGAGCCTCGGAGATGATGGGCTCATGGATGGGGGGGCTTTGAAAGCTATAGTTGTTGAGAACATCTCTGTGTTGAGGGGCAGAGAATCGATCCGGTGACATTTTGATGAGAAAAGCCTAAGTGTCCAAGGTGGGCAAGCTTTGGATGGTGGTGTTGTTATTACTGCGGGCAGAGGAGGAAGAGAAATCTCTCTTGGGCAATGACACTCCTATGCCACCGTTAGGACTCCATAGCCGCGTAGCCACGGTCGTCAGATTCAATGGAAGTCTTATGACTTTCTGAACCATGTTTATGAAGTTTGTGGGATCCACATTCAGAAACGTAATCGGAGACTTGCTCGACGCCCAGGAGCGCCCAGTCTTGCTCACCTTACCACCACTGATGGTACTCAATGGAGCGCATTAATAAATGAAGCCTATTCATGCACCCCAAGACCCAGTGTCAATAATATTAAAGATTGAATTGAATGCTCATCAGTACCTCTGCAATAAGGGGTTCAAGTCCTTCACCAATCATNTGAAAAATTGTTTAAATTTATAGTGAAACTGCTTAGTCAATAAAATTAATGTCAAATCAATAGCAAACTCATTGCTATAGTCCTTCTTTGACAGGGACTAATAATATATATAGTATCAATGTTTTGTATTAATAATGTATATAGTATCAATGTTTTACTTTGTTAGTGTATTAATAATTTAGCAATGCATTAATTAATAATGTATTTATGTATTAATTAATTAATAAATTACATTATTAATATTTCAATCAATTAATACTTTACATTATACATTAATGTAAATTAATACTTTAATTTATACATTTTTATTGTATTACATTAATGTAATACATTACATTAACATATTAATAGATCATTAATTTATATACA
>SNQJ01S0001942.1:197044-212884 GCA_010110895.2 Picea sitchensis | reverse complement strand
ATTGTATTAATTAATATTGTATAAATGTGTTAATTAATTCATACATTACATTATTAATGTATCAATTAATTAGTACGTTACATTATACATTAATGTATTAATACTTTATTAATTTTTTCAAATATTAATAAGTTAGAAATGTATTTATTAATACATTTAATATGTTAAATGTATTAAATGTTTAAAATGTATTGTTTCTCTTATAATGTATTATTAATATATTATTTTATTACTTTATTAATACTTTAGCACATTATTAATTAATATTGTATAAATATATTAATCAATGAACACATTACATTATTAATCTATCAATTAATTAATACATTACATTATACATTATACATTACATTATACATTATACATTATACATTAATACGTTTCAATGTGATGCGCATATCCTAATGTTTCATTATGGCATACATTGCGAGACGTAGCAATGTGTTGTTTATCGCCTTGTCATCGCAATGTCACACACATATCCCAAGGTCGCAATGTGCCTAACATTTTCAAAAGTCATAATGTGTCGAACATAATAACGTTGCAATCTACTAACCATAGTAATGTGGAAATGTGACGAACATACCCTCATGCATGAATATGGCACCCGTATCATGACGTCGCATTGTGACAGATATTTCCAAACATCAGAATGAGATGAACACAACCCATTGTCACAATGTGATATAGACAACCGAATGTGGCAATGTGACAAACATAGACAAACATTGCACTAAGATGAACATTTCCCAACATCACAACGTGATGAACATAGCCCATTATTGGATTGTGACAAACTTATTCCAATGCCATAATGTGACAAAAAAAAATCCTTCGTCGTAATTTGATGACCATAATCTTACAATCTCATGTAACGAAGTAAATTTGATGTCACATTGTGAGGGACAAAAGTTAATATCACAATGGGATGAACAAAATATGATGTCGCAATCTGACGAACAATACATGATCAACATTGCAAAACAGTAGTTCCATAGTAAACTATGGTTAAACATAATCAACATGGCCCACCATAATCAGATCCACATGGTCAATGATAGTCAACTATGGGTATGGTTGACCTTTAATAAACCCTGGTTAACCATAGTCAACCATGGGTATGGTCGACCATAATAAACCATGGTTAACCATAGTCAACCATAGTGAACCAAGATCATTGTCAATTAATGTATTAATGAGTTAATAGTTTGAAATGTTACATTATACATTAATGTATTAATGTAATAACGTATTATTGATGTAGTAATAATTTAATAATGTATTTCTAACATTATTAAGGTCAATGGTTAAACATAATCAACATGACCCACCGTAATCACATCGCCATGGTAAACGAAGTTCAACCATGGGTATGGTCGACCATAATAAACCATATTCAACCATAGTCAACGATGGTCATGGTCAACCACAATCAACCATGGTGAAGGATAACCATGATCAATCATAGTCAACCTTTCCTTCCCAAAGTCAACTAAGGTCTACCTAACCATAAGAAACCATGATCATGCTCAACCATAAGAAACCATGATCATGGTCAACCATAGTGAACCAAGGTCATTCTCAATTAATGTATTAATGTGTTAATAATTTAACATGTCAAATTATACATTAATGTTTTAATACTTTAATTTTTACATTATTATAATGCAATAATGTATTTTTAAAATATTAATAATTTAATATTGTTTTACTAACATCATTAAAGTTAATGTATTTCTACTTTATTAATGTATTAATTTATTAGTATATTAATACTTTAGCATTGTATTAATTAATGTTATATAAATGTGTTAATTAATTAATACATTATATTATGAATGTTTCAACTAATTAATACATTAATGTTAATTAGCACTTTAATTTATACATTGCATTTATGTAAAAATGTATCAATAGTGTTAATGTATTAATAATATTAATTTATTAATATGAATAATGTATTAATAATATTAATTTATTAATATGATTAATTTATTAATAATATATATTATTAATGTATTATTTTAATGTATTAATATATTACTTGACTATATTAATATGTTATTTTAATATATTACTTTAATAATGTATTACTAACATAATTAAACCTAATGTATAACTACTTTATTGATCTATTATGAATTTACTATGTTATAATCTAATTAATACTTTATTAATGTTTTAAAGTATTAATAATTTATTAATATATTTAATTTATTAAATGTATTTTTTATTATTATTTTAATGTATTATTAATGTATTGCTTTATTACTGTCCATTAATACCTTAACATGGTATTAATTAATTTTTTATAAATGTATTAGTTAGTTAATACATTATACATTAATTTTAATTAATAATTTAATTTATACATTACTGTATTAATATTTTAGTAATGCATTACTACTTTATTAATGTTTTAATGTTATTCATAATCATGATCATAATAAATTATGATCATGATCAACTATAGTCAGCCATAATCATTTTTAATAAATGTATGAATACTTTAATATGTATTATATGCATTACTTTAATGTAATAATATATATAATGTATTAATAATATAAATCTATTAATTATATATTGTATTAATGCATTACTTTAATGTAATAATATACATAATGTATTAATAATATAAATCTATTAATTATATATAGTATCATTGTATTAATAAAATATATAGTATCAATGTTTTGTATTAACAAGAGCTGCATGGCAGCATAGTCCTTGCCACGTAAGTTCCTTCCACGTAAGATCACGTATGTCTTTGTACACATGCAATACATATATCTAATGCAATACATATATCTATTGGATATCACAAATGATGCAAGGTGTAACAGAATGTGTGTCAATGTGGGTGATAGTGACATGCTCTATATGCCAATGCCAGAGCTATTTCAATGCCAGCCAATGCCACAGCTATTTCAATGCCAACTAACCAGCTAGTGGCCACTAATAGAGTTTGTAATCTCTTCCTGGCACAACCCAAGGCGCCTGTATAAGAAAACATGGATGTACACCCTTGTTGTTTGGCCACTTAAATGCTTGTCGACACCTCTGCAATAAGGGGTTCAATTTCTTCACCAACCATAATTTTAAAAGATAGTTTAATTCAAAAAAAAAATATTAAAAAATTCAGTATAACAATGTTATACTTTATAAAATTATTGAAATTTATAGTCAAACTACTTAGTCAATGGAATTAATGTCAAATCAATAACAAAATCATTGCTATAGTCATGCTTTGGGAGGGACTAATAATAACTTAATAATGGAATTATTCAAAAAAAACTTAAAATTATTTAAAATATGCTTTTACGTTTCACGATCAAAATAGGCTTTTCTTTTTCTGATATAATCCTTAATTATTTTCAAGTACAGTATTATTAAATGAAATTTCATGGGAAATTAAACGCGTAGACTCATGAAAATAAAACCCTTAGAAAGTAAAAGATCAAAAACTTTGAAGAACTGTGCTTGATAAATCTTGACGCCCACAGAAGCCAAGTGTTCGTCTGTTCGGTGGAGAAGATCTTTGTTATACAAATGCACACAGTAACAAAGAGCTTCCCACCATGTGAAGATTTACCCAGTTCTCATGGCGGTTTATCACCAAAAATATTTGCAGTCAGTGGCTGAGTTTGCACGTTTTCAAAATCCTAGGGAAAAAAATAGCCCCTCCATCCCCATAACAAAGCATAAAAAATTCATCTATATTTACAAAATAGCGCTTACATTTTTACGAAAAATACTACAAGTAGACAAAATTTACAACAAAAGCGATGTGCAGGTGGTCATGCTACTAGTACTTAGCTTCGCATGCGACAACTTGGAACAATTGTTGAGCACACCATTTGGATTCAACCACAAATCGAGTGGAATATCGTGCTTCCCCCAGCTTTGTTGTCCATCGAAAAACTATCGGCTAAGGACGACGAATCCATTTCATGCCTCAACATAGACATAGACATAGGAAAAGGCAAAGATCCTCCCATTTTCATCCATGACGACATACACTGAGCTCTCAGATTCTCCTCGAAAAACTCGCCTCTACTAGACAGAGCCTCGGAGATGATGGGCTCATGGATGGGGGGGCTTTGAAATCTATAGTTGTTGAGAACGTGTCTGTGTTGAGGGGCAGAGAATCGATCCTGTGAAATTTTGATGAGAAAATCCTAAGTGTCCAAGGTGGGCAAGCTTTGGATGGTGGTGTTGTTATTACTGCGGGCAGAGGAGGAAGAGAAATCTCTCTTGGGAAACGACACTCCTATGCCACCGTTAGGACTCCATAGCCGCGTAGCCACGGTCATCGGATTCAATGGAAGTCTTATGACTTTCTAAACCATGGCTCTGAAGTTTGTGGTATCCACATTCATAAACGTAATCAGAGACTTGCCCGACGCCCTGGAGCGTCGAGTCTTGCTCACCTTACCACCACTGATGGTACTCAATGGAGCGCATTAATAAATGAAGCCTATTCATGCACCCCAAGACCCAGTGTCAATAATATTAAAGATCGAATTGAATGCTCATCACTACCTCTGCAATAAGGGGTTCAAGTCCTTCACCAATCATAATTTAAAAAATGGTTTACTTTAAAAAAAAAAAAAAAAAAATCAATATAATAATGTTATACTTTGGAAAATTGTTTAAATTTATAGTCAAACTCAATAATATTAAAGATCGAATTGAATGGTCATCAGTACCTCTGCAATAAGGGGTTCAAGTCCTTCACCAATCATAATTTAAAAAAATGGTTTAATTTAAAAAAAAATAAAAAAAATCAATATAATAATGTTATACTTTGGAAAATTGTTTAAATTTATAGTCAAACTCAATAATATTAAATATCGAATTGAATGCTCATCAGTATCTCTACAATAAGGGGTTCAAGTCCTTCACCAATCATAATTTAAAAAAATGGTTTAATTTAAAAAAAATAAAAAAAATCAATATAATAATGTTATACTTTGAAAAATTGTTTAAATTTATAGTCAAACTACTTAGTCAATAAAATTAATGTCAAATCAATAGCAAACTCATTGCTATAGTCCTTCTTTGGCAGGGACTAATAATATATATAGTATCAATGTTTTTTATTAATAATGTATATAGTATCAATGTTTTACTTTGTTAGTGTATTAATAATTTAGCAATGCATTAATTAATAATGTATTTATGTATTAATTAATTAATTAATTACATTATTAATATTTCAATCAATTAATACTTTACATTATACATTAATGTAAATTAATACTTTAATTTATACATTTTTATTGTATTACATTAATGTAATACATTACATTAACATATTAATAGATCATTAATTTATATACATTAATATAATAAATTAATGTATTAAATTAATACATTATTATTAAATACTATTACATAAATGTAATAATTAATTTAATATATTAATGGTTATCTCCAAGAGCTATCACTTTATAAAAGTGGTTTATATAGGTGGATTGAAGCCATTAATTAGGAAAGGTAGAAAATGGCACAGATCGATGTATATCAACCAATCTTATAAAGTGGTTGTTGCTAGTATGTATAGATCTAGACTTAACAACATGCACAAGTATATGTCTAGACTTACACATTAAAAAATGATTGATTGTCCTAAGACCATCAAAACCAATTTGAATGATTAATCTCATAATTTCAGTGTCTTTACTAATTTCAAAATAAATATGAAATTAATATTAAAAAATATGCATAAATAATGGCACAGAAGGATTAAGTTTCAATATGTTTCATCATTTAGATATTAAAATAACATCTTAACACAAAGATATATGCATTATATTTTAGAACAAAAGTAACATACCATTATTGGAAGGAAGAACATGTTTTTTTTCTTTGAATTATACACAATTTCTATAAATAAAAGTTATATATTTTGGAAGATAATTAGTTTTTTATGTTTCATCTTTTTACACCAGATTCTAATAAGTTGTACATGCAAGTCAAATAATTCCTCTTAATCAAATTTTGGTTTTTTTAGTTTTCCATTGCAATTAATGCATCACAAAATGGAAGCATTAACTTCCACTATCCCTTTTAACTTGACATTTATCCCTTTTAACTTGACATTGTTATCATTATTAGATGATCTAATTTGGGTAAAAATAATCAACATTAGTCTTATACACTAAAGATGTATTTTTCAATTATTTGTAATGACTTGGATAGGTTTATTTCCTTGGATCTAAAGACAAAAGAGTTGTTACAATTATCTATAATGACATGGGTAGCTTTATTTATTGAATCTCTATTAATGTTGATATAGGGAAATATGTTTTAGATAAATTTATACTAGAAAGAGAGAACCATAAATAGACATTACCAATGGATTACTACTTTTCATTATATTTATCTTTTTAGTATGGATTTGTAATGATCTCAAGCATGACGACAAAGGGAAAAAGGGTCACTGGGATTAAAATTTGAACAATACCATACCCTCTTGATGAAAATAATTTATATCATATCACAATGAGGTAGCACTAAAAATGTGTTGAAGGACACATGAGCCTATGATTCCTATCAAGGACTTACACCATTTGAAAATCTTGATACACATACTAGTAATGTTATGACTTACAAGTCAACTTCTTTCCTTCTAGTCTCCATACTTGATTGCTCAATGTGGAAGGTGAAAAGGTGGAGTGAATGAGATAGTTGAGACAAGAAAATTTTACTAGTCCCTTTTAACTCATAAAATGATGCAAAGCTATTAACTTTGTTAGAATATCCATCATTCCCTAATGACTTTCGTACTTAAATTAAAATAAGAAAGAAAAAAGGGACAAAAGTCTAGGTGATCATTATGAGTAACCCTTAGTTCATATTTAGAAGAGAGTCAAATAACAAGTGGACACACTCAATGTTTTTAGTGAATTCATGTATTTTCCCATAAATTGAAGTTTCACTTTGATCTACTAGTTTCTTTGAAAAAATTGGTGATCTAGATCATCTTAAATGGGAAAACACATGACCAAAGTTTCATGGTCAAAGTTCCCATCAATATAGTGGAACTATAACTTTGATAACATTCCTAATAGGGAAGATTTTTAACTAAAAAGAAGTTAGGTTTATCCATTATTAATTTACTCCATTTAAAATTAAATTTCTCTTGAAAAAAATTGTAAAAAAGCTAAATCATTACTCATATAAAACACAAAAAAATTGTAAAGAAGCTAAATCATTACTAATATAAAACAAAAATGAATGTTTAGAAAGTAAATATATAATTAAGTATGATTTAAATACAAATTAAAAGTAAAAATTAAATATAATATTAAAATATTAAATATCAAACATTAAATAAACAAATAGAAAAAATGGTCCATTTTTCATGACAATAATAAAACAAATTATTTATAATTTTCTAAATGTATAAATCACTTTGTTAAAGGGTATTGAAATTACACTATTAAAAAGAAAATATATTTTAATCCTTTCTTATTATTATTATTTTATAAAGTGGAAAAATCTATCATAATTATGTTGTTAATAGGTAATGAGGAGAACTAATAATAATAATAATAATCTAATCTTGAGATCACAACCAAGTAAGATACACATTTGGTGTATGAGACGCCCTTCTTTGTGGGAGAAGGGACCCCAAGTATATCATTAGACCCACTCCTACTATATTGGTTGCATCTCTAAGGCTTATTCTTCTTCATCGTTATTAAATGAAAATGACCCTACTTGAAATGTACTGGTGTGTAAGAGAGTAGACATTCCTTAGCCTTTGTCCTTACATAAAAATGAAAAACTTTTAACCAATAAAAAGTGGTTTTAAGTCCTACTCCAAGACCAAAAGTGATTTCAACCACTCATTATTATCCACCAAATACTACATACTATCACAAAAAGTGCTAGAAACACCTACCCTTTAATCCCATACATAAGACCTGAACACTAAACTTGGTTGCAATTTAAACTCAGAGCCCGGGAAGAGAAAAGTGAGTCACTTACTAAAATTGGATATAATTATTATCTTTAATATTTGGAATGATTATAAATAACAGATATAATACGAAAGCGTAGAAATTTCGAAACTTTCCAGAGAAGTAACGTATAGCAGAAAACCATAGAAGTTTCTTCGCAGAAAACTATATAGTTTTTCTTTATTTACTTTTATATTTTTAAAATCGAGATTGCGTTTTTCTTTGAATATCATCTTCTTTTGTTTCCCATGTGCTTTAATGATACGATCTTATCTTCTTTCTTTCATTCTCTTCGATACCTTTGTCTCTGTAGTCGGGACTTCAATAATCTATTCTCTTCCAAAGATATGAAGGATATTAAGTATGAAAATCGATGACCGAATCGAAAGGATATTGTTTAGCCAATGGTAACACGATACACGATTTTTATTTCCGTAATCTCATGGCAATATATTCTTATTCATTTTCATTTTCATTCATTACAGGAATGGATAGCTTAGAATTTGCTCGGTGGAAGAATAGTTTGTAGAACTATACACGCCCTTTCATAATCAGATCGACGGTCCTCATATTTGCAACATAGTATAGTTCTTGTAGTGATTTCAAGTCACCATCTCTCTGCAATCTCTAGCATCATATGTTGGGAACTTTTCTTAACTATATTGATCCCAGTTGTAGCAGTCAGAGTACATGATCAATTGTAGAATTATTCAACCTCATACCTATAGTTTCCTCATAGTTTGGCTCTTGGATTCATAGTTTGCCTCTTGGATTGACAATAGACCATAATTTTGGAAAAAAATTCATTTATGGATAGACAAACCTTCTCATTGACTTTATCATAGATTGAGACAAATTGTGGGATAGATCACTATGTTTTTCATCCTAGATCTAATTCATACAAACATATGCCTGTTAGTGCAAGATAATAATGGTCTCTCATGGTACATTAATGACAATCTAAACATGGAAAAACAATGATTGTTAACTTGGAGGGATGATTTGAAGTAATTTCACAATGAATTTGAATATGGTGTAAAAATATGAAATGTAATAAATTGAATTAGCTTTCTGAATATATAATTTTTCTTTATAGAATTTGTGTATGACTATGTGAAATTTTTGTTTTTATAACAGTTGTATGTTATTTTTCATGCAAAATATAATTCATATGTTTATTAGTACAAATGTTGATTACCTAAATGATGTAATTTCCTTAAAAGAATTTTTAAAATTGTAGAGAACACATTTTTCTTATAGAGAGCTATCTTTTCAAAATTCATAATCTTAATTTTATATTCTTTTAAAATTATGAAAGTCATTATATCCTTGAAATTACAAGTCCTTACATTAGTCCAAGGTACAAGGGTCCTAACATAATCAAACAAATTCTATTTCTTTTGGATTGAAGATATTGGTCTCTACAAGTGTAGCATATAACTTATTTTAAAAATGGTTAAGGTGATAAATATATATAGTAGGAATAAAATATGTATATATTTTAATATTTTGATAAATATATNTTTTTTTCTTTGAATTATACACAATTTCTATAAATAAAAGTTATATATTTTGGAAGATAATTAGTTTTTTATGTTTCATCTTTTTACACCAGATTCTAATAAGTTGTACATGCAAGTCAAATAATTCCTCTTAATCAAATTTTTGTTTTTTTAGTTTTCCATTGCAATTAATACATCACAAAACGAAAGCATTAACTTGCACTATCCCTTTTAACTTGACATTTATCCCTTTTAACTTACATTGTTATCATTATTAGATGATCTAATTTGGGTAAAAATAATCAACATTAGTCTTATACACTAAAGAGGTATTTTTCAATTATTTGTAATGACTTGGGTAGGTTTATTTCCTTGGATCTAAAGACAAAAGAGTTGTTACAATTATCTATAATGACTTGGGTAGCTTTATTTCTTGAATCTCTATTAATGTTGATATAGGGAAATATGTTTTAGATAAATTTATACTAGAAAGAGAGAATCATAAATAGACATTACCAATGGATTACTACTTTTCATTATATTTATCTTTTTTAGTATGGATTTGTAATGATCTCAAGCATGAAGACAAAGGGAAAAAGGGTCACTGGGATTAAAATTTGAACAATACCATACCCTCTTGATGAAAATAATTTATATCATATCACAATGAGGTAGCACTAAAAATGTGTTGAAGGACACATGAGCCTATGATTCCTATCAAGGACTTACACCATTTGAAAATCTTGATACACATACTAGTAATGTTATGACTTACAAGTCAACTTCTTTCCTTCTAGTCTCCATACTTGATTGCTCAATGGGGAAGGTGAAAAGGTGGAGTGAATGAGATAGTTGAGACAAGAAAATTTTACTAGTCCCTTTTAACTCATAAAATGATGCAAAGCTATTAACTTTGTTAGAATATCCATCATTCCCTAATGACTGTCGTACTTAAATTAAAATAAGGAAGAAAAAAGGGACGAAAGTCTAGGTGATCATCATGAGTAACCCTTAGTTCATATTTAGAAGAGAGTGAAATAATAAGTGGACACACTCAATGTTTTTAGTGAATTCATGTTTTTTCCCATAAATTGAAGTTTCACTTTGATCTACTAGTTTCTTTGAAAAAATTGGTGATCTAGATCATCTTAAATGGGAAAACACAAGACCAAAGTTTCATGGTCAAAGTTCCCATCAATATAGTGGAACTATAACTTTGATAACATTCCTATTAAGGAATATTTTTAACTAAAAAGAAGTTAGGTTTATCCATTATTAATTTACTCCATTTAAAATTAAATTTCTCTTGAAAAAAATTGTAAAAAAGCTAAATCATTACTCATATAAAACACAAAAAATTGTAAAGAAGCTAAATCATTACTAATATAAAACACAAATGAATGTTTAGAAAGTAAATATATAATTGAGTATGATTTAAATACAAATGAAAGATAAAAATTAAATATACTATTGAAATATTAAATACCAAACATTAAATAAACAAATAGAAAAAAAGGGTACATTTTTCATGACAATAATAAAAGAAATTATTCATAAATTTTTAAATGTATAAATCACTTAGTTAAAGGGTATTGAAATTACACTATTAAAAAGAAAATATTTTTTAATCCTTTCTTATTATTATTATTTTATAAAGTGGAAAAATCTATCATAATTATGTTGTTAATAGGTAATGAGGAGAACTAGTAATAATAATAATAATCTAATCTTGAGATCACAGCCAAGTGAGATACACATTTGGTGTATGAGACCCCCTTCTTTGTGGGACAAGGGACCCCAAGTATACCATTAGGCCCACTCCTACTATTTGCATCTCTAGGGCTTACTCTTCTTCATTGTTATTAAATGAAAACTACTCTACTTGAAATGTAGTGGTGTGTAAGAGAGTAGACATTCCTTAGCCTTTGTCCTACAAACTTTTAACCAATAAAAAGTGGTTTTAAGTCCTACTCCAAGACCAAAACTGATTTCAACCACTCATTATTATCCACCAAATACTACATACTATCACAAAAAGTGCTAGCAACACCTACCTTTAATCCCATACATATGACTTAAACACTAAACTTGGTTACAATTTAAACTCAGAGCCCGGGAAGAGAAAACTGAGTCACTTACTAAAATTGGATATAATTATTATCTTTAATATTTGGAATGATTATAAATAACAGATATAATACGAAAGCGTAGAAATTTCGAAACTTCGCAGAGAAGTAACGTATAGCAGAAAACCATAGAAGTTTCTTCGCATAAAACTATATAGTTTTTCTTTATTTAAAATCGAGATTGCGTTTTTTTTTTAATATCATCGTATCTTCTTTGTTTCATCCTCCTCGATCGCTATTAAGATTGCGTTTTGTTTCCCCTGTGCTTTAATGATACCATCTTATCTTCTTTCTTTCATTCTCTTCGATACCTTTGTCTCTGTAGTCGGGACTTCAATAATCTATTCTCTTCCAAAGATATAAAATGCAGTCAGGAAATAAAGTATAAAAATCGATGACCGAATCGAAAGGATATTGTTTAGCCAATGGTAACACGATACACGATTTTTATTTCCGTAATCTCATGGCAATATATTCGTATTCATTTTCATTTTCATTCATTACAGGAATGGATAGCTTAGAACAGGGAGTCTAAAGCGATAAGTTCAGTCCAGAGTTTGAATAAATTGCTTTTCAACTTTAGCCAACCCAACCAATCAAATTACAGAGCTTTATTGCTCTTATTAAATCATATCATATTACACTGACAGGCTTGTTATATATACATATAGACACACACGTCGACAAGATATCTTCACTGTGTTTGCGTTTTGGCACAGAAGTTATTATTGAAAGGATATAGCCATGCCTTCTCAGGAAAGGAACATTCCCAAGAGAAAGCAAGTGAAGGCAGCCATTGCATCTTCAATTGTCCAAGACATCAAGTCTTGCTTTAAATGTCATTCCTTCTCTCCTCATCCTCCTCGTCTAACCGCTCCTCCTCCTACTGCTACTCCTCCGGTTAAACCTAACGGGGCAGTGCATGTTTAAAACATGCAACTATGCTATCACATGTTATTCAATCTGTGATTTTCCATGACCGATTTCTGTAGCCTCTTTTAAGTCCTTTTTTTGTCTTTTGTAATAATAGAAGTCACTGTGTTACTTGCGAAATCTTCATTCCAGCATTTGTTGTTGAAATTAACATATGGCAATACGTCGTGGGTGCTCAGATTGCAGAGTAGGTTTCAATGTTTTTTAAGTTGTTTGAAAAGTGGGTGCTATTATGGTGTTCAGGTGCAATGATCTAGTTTAGGAACCCACTAATATGATGGTAGGCCATTGAAAGAAGAGATAGTGAAAAGGTTTGGATT
This sequence comes from Picea sitchensis, assembly GCA_010110895.2. Taxonomy (NCBI): domain Eukaryota; kingdom Viridiplantae; phylum Streptophyta; class Pinopsida; order Pinales; family Pinaceae; genus Picea; species Picea sitchensis. Next base: position 200,030 of record SNQJ01S0001942.1, on the reverse strand, counting down.
TCTCCTTAGTGGAATAATAGGAAGTATGGAACTTGCTCGGTGGAAGAATAGTTTGTAGAACTATACACGCCCTTTCATATTTCATAATCAGATCGACGGTCCTCATATTTGCAACATAGTAGTGTTCTTGTAGTGATTTCAAGTCACCATCTCTCTGCAATCTCTAGCATCATATGTTGGGAACTTTTCTTAACTATATTGATCCCAGTTGTAGCACTAAGAGTACATGATCAATTGTAGAATTATTCAACCTCATATCTATAGTTTCCTCATAGTTTGGCCCTTGGATTGACACCAGACCATAATTTTGGAAAAAAATTCATTTATGGATAGACAAACCCTCTCATTGACTTTATCATAGATTGAGACAAATTGTGGGATAGATTATTATGTTTTTCATCCTAGATCTAATTCATACAAACATATGGCGGGTAGTGCAAGATAATAATGGTCTCTCATGGTACATTAGTGGCAATCTAAACATGGAAAAACAATGATTGTTAACTTGGAGGGATGATTTGAGGTAATTTCACAATGAATTTGAATATGGTGTAAGAATATGAAATGTAATAAATTGAATTAGCTTTCTAAATATATGATTTTTCTTTATAGAATTTGTGTATGACTATGTGAAATTTTAGTTTTTATAACACCTATATGTTATTTTTCATGCAAAATATAATTCATATGTTTATTAGTACAAATGTTGATTACCTAAATGATGCAATTTCCTTAAAAGAATTTTTAAAATTGTAGAGAACACATTTTTCTTATGGAGTGCTATCTTTTCAAAATTCATAATCTTAATTTTATATTGTTTTAAAATTATGAAAGTCATTATATCCTTGAAATTACAAGACCTTACATTAGTGCAAGGTACAAGGGTCCTAACATTATCAAACAAATTTTATTTCTTTTAGATTGAAGATATCAGTCTCTACAAGTGTAGCATATAACTTATTTTAAAAATGGTTAAGGTGATAAATATATATAGTAGTAATAAAATATGTATATATTTTAATATTTTGATAAATATATTAAAAATAGTAGAAAAGATTAATATTATTTTAAATTATATACTTCAAATTTGCATAGTTGATTCTATAGGTGTGTATAGATTTTTGTAGCCTATGCAAAAATAATGTGAAAAATAGATATATTGAGAAGTCTTAAAAAAAATAAACCACTAGGGTTTTCATTCTAAATCTAATATAAGGAAACCAAATAAAAAAACAAGTATACTAAATTTTTCACTCCTGCCCCAAAAAAAATATAAATTAATAGAACATGCATGCATTCTCGAGGGCTCGTGCATTCTAGAGCGTGCACACATTCTAGAGAGTGAACACATTCAAGAGAGCATATGCATTAGAGTGTGCACATATTCTTAGAACATGCATGCACCTTTTTACTAAGAATTTACAAGGTAGGTCTAACAATAATGTGCCAAAGGAATCATGTATGCCTCTAGGACCATCAAAAACACGTTGACCCACCACAAAGGACCTTTCAAGGGTATCCTTGTTCTCCTAATGAGGATAATCAAAATTATGATTTTTTGAACATGAAGTATGATTCTATGGAACTTGGATATGGTTAGGGAAAAAACTGAAGATTTAGGCCCTAAAGGAAGATTATAGGCTTCTAAGGCAAGGATAATTTTAAGGATGAAAATTTATATTAAAATATAGAAACATGGGCTAATATTACTAGTCCTTAATATGTAAAATGTAAAATTTTTGGTGATAGTTTTGTAAAAATATTCAAATTTCTAGGTATTTTATATAGTTTCTATAAAATTTTGGTGATTTTAAGATAAAATAATTTTATTCGATGGAATTTGGGCGAATCATTTTTAGAAAAAATGAAAATTGCCAAATATTTTTTTGGAAACACCATGGAAAATTATCCCATTGGATAAATTTATCCCCTAAAATCATCTATGTTCTAGGGATAAGAATGAAACTTTAAGCGACCACAAAAGACCTATCAAGGGAATCCTTTGCTTGTAACTAGGTATATAGGTACCACTAGCATTTTTTATCACTAGGTATTAGTTTTGGGTCCGTAGACATAGAAAAGGGAGGAAAATGGATGTTAAGGCCTAAAGGAATCTTCTATCCATATAGGGCCAAGAAGGAAGCTTCTATCCTTCTACACCTAGGCCTTGAGCTCCTTATGTCCATACCTCTTCCCTAGGGCACCACACCCCTTTCACCTTCATCCTATCTCCCTATTCATTGACCTAGGCTTCAAATGCCCTTAAATCCTAGGCCCCCATGCCATATTTTGTAGCCAATCCCCTCCAGACCTAATCCCCCTTATCTATCCCCAATGTCAAAAGACCTTGATTAAATTTATGTACCACAAACATTTTATCTACCCCTCCCTCGCCTCTTATCCCCCTGATCGAGGTGGATATTAGTGGCCACCCACCTTTTCCAATTGTCTCAAAATAGTTTTCTGGTAATTTTGGTAATTTACTATTTTTAGCAGTTTTTAACTTTCAGGGCCATTTTGAGGGCCTAAATGAAGGTTTTTTGGGATCGAGCTTCTCAATGATAGCCGAAGGCTTATATTGAGCCTCCTAAATGAATCTCCTCAACAATACCTTTCCATACAGCTTTAAAAAATCGTGCACCCCAAACTGAGATCGTATGCCAAAGTTACGCCCCCGAGAAGTTGATACACCAAACTACCCAAAACGGGGTCCACAAAACTGTTGGCTTTTCATCTTCCAAGGTTAGGGTTTTGGATTTTATTTATGATAAAAAGGACTTTGGAGCCTCATTGTAAAATGGTCTTCTCATGGATGTGAGTAGCCGTCACATCTCTTCTCAGAGATATCTCTTTCACTCTGTATTTTTACAGTCTTTGTACATTTTCGCTCATTAATAGAAAATTGTGTATTACTGTATCTCTGTGTTTATGGTTGTATATCTGATACATTTCTGTTATATTATTGGATATCTGAGATATCAGTGTA